>CAESWR010000768.1:366-10856 GCA_903171835.1 Mullus surmuletus
CACACACACACACACATACACTGTCCAGTTTGGAGTTCACTTCAATGACAGTGAGTCATTTTCACAAAGTGTCATGCTGCCACTTTTCAGCTGCCATATGTGTTTTTCCTCAAGAGGTTGGTGACAATCTTCACACGACCTCTCACCGGGGTCATCGTCATGGAGAGAGAGAGAGATTCTACAGTAGCTGAGGAGGACAAACTTGCCCCCACAATGCACCTCTGCAGCACCTGTGGCAGTGATGCACGTGAACGCTGGTTGCCACCCGTGGAAAAACAAGAGGAAGTAACAAGGAAACAGTCGCAGTAGAAGCAGGAGAGACGGAATGCTCTGCAGTCCTGACCATTCCTCCTTTTGGTCCTCCAAGGACACCGTAGATTCACAACATTCTCTCAACAAACCAGCGATGACATATAGAAACCCACCACTAGTTGGCGCCACACACAAGCACACAGACACACACGTGCACACCTGTTTTTACTCACAGCTGCTGTGAGAAGGAGCCTGACATTTACTTGGAGGCCCGACTGATTCTCCATTAAACCTCCCAAAGACGTTTTAAAGCGATTGTCCAGCAGCCTGAGCAGCAGCACACACACTCACACACACACACACACACACACACACACACACACGCACACAGTCACACAGTCACACACACTCAGCGGAGGAGGAAGATTGGAGCGGTGACATTTAGCGATAGCGTCAGAAGCGGCCGGCCCCCCGCCCGGGTCGGCCGGTTTGAAGCCCAGCAGCTCTGCAGGTCGCTGGGACGGAGGGAGGCGGAGCTTCTGTCATGTCCTCAAAACATCTCTGAAGACGGGCGGGATTTCACAGCCACCTTCTCCTCTCATATAACGCAGCAGCTCAGCGCACACCCAAGTTCATCTCGCTGAAAGGGATTCCTCACCGCCATCCCAGATTGGAAAATTGGAAATTCGTGTTTGCTGTCAGTGATAGCGCTGCCCTGAGCAGAGAGCAGAGACACCCCACGCTGGCCCACGCTGGCCCACGCCGCGCTACGCCAGCCCTCGCCATGCCGCCAGCCCAACGCCATGCCGTTCCTCCCCGCGGTCACGCAATGCTGCCCCGCCCTACATTGCCTGCAAGACTCCATGCTTCCCCGTCCCCGGTGCCCTGCCCCATGCTATGCTGCCCCACCCCACGCCACGCCGTCCACGCCACGCCGTCCACGCCACACCGTCCACGCCACGCCGTCCACGCCACGCCGTGCTTCTCTGTCCCACACTGCCCTGTACCACGCCACGCCGCCAGCCCCACGCCATGCTGCCCCACCCCATGCTTGACTATGACACGCTGCCCGCCCAACGCCGCCCCACCTCACACCGCTCCACGCTGCCCCACCACACTGCCCTGCCCCATGCTGGCCCACGCCACGCCGCTCTGCCCCGCTCCACGCCACGCCGCCCCTCCTGGTTTGAAGAGAAGAAAGCTTCATTTGTGCAGGGAGGAGGACTGACAGGACACAGACACATTTTTATTTGGGGTCTGGAAACAATATAATGAACCAAATATTGAGAAAGCAAGTTTGTTTTGTTTTGCTGTTGTTTTGAAAAAGGAGTGAAGGAGAGAGAACTGATTAAGCTGTGCTGCATCGCTCCCACAGTGTGAGAGCTCGTTTGGAGGCAGTTGCCCTGTATGTTTGACATGTTCATACTTTTGTCAACATGAAGCCTCAACCCACAAAGAAAATAGAATGTGCTTCAGAAACAGATGTTATTTTCCTCCACCAGCTGGTTTTGTATCCGAGTCAAATGTTATTTTATCATTGATGGAGCGATGGGCTTTGCTCCTGTTGGTGAAACACAAAGCTGCTGCTGCTGTGTGTGTGTTAGTGTGTGTACTTGCGAATGTCCACATTGGGGTCACACACTCGACTTAAGACCAGTTGATTGGGGACGGCATGTGCAATTGGGGACAAAGTCCATGTCCCCAATTGTTAAAAGGTTGGTTTTGGGTCAGTGGTTAGAGTTAGGGTGAGGTTGATGTTAGGATATGGTTGAGGTTAGGTTAGGGTTGGTCCTAACCCTAGCGCTTAAGCAAACAGAAGGTCGTAGAGACATGGGGCCAAGTTCTACCCACAGGTTTTTGGGCACCCTGAGTTGAACGAGCTGGGTCCTGAGCTCCTACGACCTGCCGTTCTCGAGATACAGCCCAAATGGGATCTTCTGAACATGCGTATCTCAGAAGTGGAGGCTCCGAGAGACTTAGGACCAAGCCCAGTGTGTTCGGCAGCTGTGAAAATAGGGGGTGATGTCCTGGTTTGGTGTCATTAGCAAATTTGCATTAGCAGTTATGGCAAGATTTTCCAAGTTAGGGTAACGATAACTGCAATGACAGTCAAAGGTCATGTCCGCAATAGAGCATCGTAGAGACTCGGGACGAATACCAGCGCGTTCCGCACGTCCTAAAACCTGGGACGGGGTACTGTTTCCAGGCCTCTAGCATTTTCTGGTCAGGAACTACGGTCAGTCAAAGGCAAGCCTAAATTTTCGAGCTAGGGTTAGGCCCCAACCCTAGCTCTCTGACCGTTCAGAGAGCGGTTCAGCGGTTCAGAGAATGGAAGCGCTACGAATGATCTAGTTATCTCCCGGAGAACGTCCTCCTGACACGGCGAAGGCCTGCTCAGTGCAACAATGTGAGTCTCTGTGATCGGCTGCAGGTTGTGTGTTATCAGACAGAGGCGATCGGCGTTGGGTGTAATAATGCCACCCATCATCTTGATTGGGGATAATCACCTTAACTCCTCTCCGCACTGCGTCAGGATTGGAGAGTTCAAAGGTCACTCTGGCGAGATGAGAAGCTGGGTCTCACTGAGGTAGAGAGCAGCCTGCATTTCTGACATCTGCAGCCGCCAAGCAGGCCGGTGTTAGTGGCGAGTCCTCGTTACATCATCAGGAGTAGGCCTGTCACGATAATCAATAAATCAAATAATCGCACGATAAACACTCCACATGCACTACTCCCCATGTGCGACCCATTTACTCCCCATGTACTCCCCCTGCACTCCCCATGTACTCGCCATATCGTCCCCATGTGCTCTCCATGTACTCTCCATCTTATTTTCCATCTATTGGCAGCACTGACCCTCAGCAGACCGACATTTGCTGTGTGAGTTTCATCTCTGAGAGAGTTCTGAGAAGTAAACACTGCCGAGGAGGTCGGGAGAGCTGCCTCCAAAAAACGGTGACCTCGTCACTTCTCCTTATCTTTTATTCAGGGACGTGTGTGTTAGTTTGTGTGTTTCTGATTGTGTGTGTGTGGCGTAGCTGGACCAGCCCCGCTGGGTTCTCTCCGCTCGCCTGTCAAGATTTCACAGCGTTTCCAAGTTCTCTTGGCGGCGTCCCGAGCTCTCAGCCCTGCATGTCTGTCTTTGCATCAGTCGATGTTTGATGGCAGCATCAGATGTTCGCTGATGGGATGTGAACCTTTCTAAGTGGAAACAATTCCAGCATGAGATGTGCTCATGCAAATTAAGAGAATTCAAAATATCAGTGAGAGCATAAAATGATCTGCTGTCGGATGGAGTGTCGGCTTCCCACAGAAACGAGGATCTTGATGCTCCTCGTACATGATGGATCCACAGATTGTGCCGCTGAAAGCAGCCAGTTGAGTATCTTAACATTAATGAAGCATCGTCCTTGGACGCGTCTCAGGGTGTCACGGTTGCTCAACACATGAATAAATCAGGAGTGGAAACGGCTTCAAGTGAGCGACAATCGCAGGAAAATACGGAGGCGGGGCTTGAAGCAAAATTACTTTTTCACATGAATAATAATAATTCTCTTTCACCTCTGCTGAGAAGGAAACACCTTCACTGCTGCAAGTGAAACTGATTCAGGCCTGCGTTTCAGAAAAGGTCTCGTTAGCGCCACAACACAGAACATGACCTCGACGGATGTAGATGTAGTTAAAGATGTAGATGTAGATAGAAAATTGGAGATGGACAGGTGGGAAAACAGAGAAAATATAATAATAATAATATTTCTGACGAATATATATGGGCTGCATATGAGTAATACTCTTAAAATGCCTTTTTATTGACGCAAGCACAAAGATTGGTCTGGTTTAATGACATTGTGGGAGTGAGGAAGCTGCGTCCTGCTGCTGCTCCAGCTGGTGATTGACAGTGAGAGGGTGACGTGTGTGTGACAGGTTGTGGCAGCAGCCAGATGTAATCACATGACCTTTAACTATAATATCTGCCTGATCCCTCCTTTGTTTTACTTTGCTTGACAACCGCTCTCCACCCCTCAGTCTCACCACACTTTAATATTTAACAATATTGCCCCCCACCCCCCCGGACACACAATTCCCTGTCACTGCTTTGACATTTCCATACCTTTCCTCTGCGTTCATTATAGCCCTCGTGGGAGCAAACAACCAGACAACCAGGCCGGGAGCCCCCCCCAACCCCCCCAACCCCCCCACAACCATGGTGATGCTCCAATTAAAAGGCTGTTTCTGAGATATCTTTGACTGCTGTCATCAATGGACTGAAGAACAGGTGATATAACTCACACAACACACACACCTACCCAATAAAGTTTTAACCCTTAAGAGTCCCTGGGGACGTTTTTTTAAGCCATTTGGACTGCAAAAAATAAGAATGCCTCAATAATACTACTACTACTAATACTACTACTACTACTACTACTACTAATAATAATAATAGAAATGATGTCATAATAATAATAACAATAATAACAATAATAATGAAATCCTCCTTGAATTGCATTTCATGTAAATTATTTGAGTTTTTGTATTTTCTCGATTGAAATACACGATTATCGTTCAGTATAACCCTGTGGACTGCTGTGTAAAGCAAGGAAAGATGGAGAAAGGACGTCAAAAGCAGACAACCCTGGATTAATTGCAAAAAATCCCCCTGGACAAGTCTACAAGCAACCAGTTTACAACAGAGATGCTAAATGGCTGATGTCTGGCTACAGCTTGCAGGCCGATTAACATCGGGGAAGATGATGGTCTGCTTAAAATAATTGGCATCGCATCCGACGACTGCACATATAAACTGCCTTCCAGGGGAACTACTGTTGCTAAGATACACAACCTGAACACAGACGCCCTGTAGACTGCTTAAAAAAACGGGAACTTAGGTTAATCTTGTACAGTTGAGGACTACGTTGCATTTGCAATATTAAGACATTTTACATTCAGGTCAATAATCCCATCTGGGCTCCAGTTTGTCAAATTATGCTTTCAGCACATATTGAGCATATTAGAAATAATCTTGTATTTCTTGTTTGGGAGTGTTGAATAAACATTTGCATAAAGCAAGAATATTTGCCCTTTCGCATGTTTTTAAAAGTATTAAAAACATCCCAAAAAATACATCAAGCAGGGCTCGACACCGCGACCGTTTCACTCACATTTGCGACCTAAAATAGATGTGTGCGAATGTGACCGAAAGTTTCGGAAGTTTTGCCACAAAAAGTTGAATAGGATGCTGGCCCGTAGCCAAGGGGGATCTGAGGAGCCCCCGGTCCGAGGTTACGAGCGACACCCCCTTGTTCCCCAGCTGAGCCGCAGCGTGGAGCCGGACAGCGGGCGCATGGTGTGGAATCACGCACATTGATTATAATGGGAATTTAGCCATAAGTGAGGCCTCCAGCATCCAAACCAGCTCGTCCTCCACCGCCGGAAGGAAATATAAGTTCAATCCTCAATGGCTGAAGACATTTCCCCGGCTCATTTTCCAGGACAATTTGATGTATTGTAAGTATTTGTTGCGGGCAACTCTCACCTCAAGCGAGATGCCGCGCTAAAGCTAAGTAAAGCACAGAGGCATGTTCTCTGCAGAGACGCTGCTCCTTGTGGGCGGCTGTGAGGAGACAATTGAAAATACAATCTAATATAGCCGATCATCTTGCTTTTGTATCTAAGTTGACTGAGCAGACATTTGGGGGGGCCTTTTTTTTTACTTTCCAGGGTTCCAAGACGTCGTCACAATTTCAAAAATAAACACATAAAATAAATGCTTGATTGTAAATGTCTCCATGTATCCATTTTACTATGGAAAACACAGTTCTCTGTGTGCTCCTTACTTTTTCAACTTCAACAGCAAAAAATGTGCAAAAAATAATTGCACATAATTTGCATTAGATCGCGAGTAAACTATGGAAAAACCACAATTAATCGCGATTTAAACAACAATAGTTTGACAGCCCTAAGATTAATATATAATATATACATATAATGAATATTATTTTGTTTTTTCCAGCAGTTTAGGGAGGGGGTGTTTTTGGTCCTGAGGGAAGATTGAGAAAGTGTTTTTAAGGAACATCGTCTCTGGCAAAGCACTCGTGTGCACAGTGGGGAGGTCGGCGCGCTCCCGCTGCTCTGCTCTTTGACTTCCTTATCGTGAAATACAGAGTGGAATTGCTAACAATGACAAAATCATTAGAGCAAGTCTGTCCAAAGGGCAATTACACCACAATAAAGCCCAGACACCCCCAGGTCTGCCGGAGACGGCAGGGTGGATTCTGATGAAGCTGTTTTTATTATGAGGTTTAGGAGCAGCTGCTGGTGGGCGGAGCCTGTCGCTGCAGGAGCCGACGCCCCTTCATCTTACAAACACGCCACCTCATCCATAAAATGACATCACACTAATATCATAAAAATGGTTATTGTATTGTTTTGGATTGAGGGCGATGCAGCCTCAGCACACACACACATGCACGCACACACACACACACACGGCACTGTGTTTATAATTGGTGGTGGCGTGGCACCATGATGAGTAATTTTTCTAATTTTATCATGGACTCAATGAGCCGCTGACACCACAGGCACACGTGTGAGCAGCCGGCGTGGAATGTGAGTCCGTTCATGGATGAGCTCCGCGTGAATTAATGTGAAGTATGAGTTCATGCAAATAAAAATAAAAAACGAACAGTCGGAATATCTTTTGATGTAAATATATTCATTTCTGACTGAAGTGTCAGTTTGAAAAAGCTCCTCCTCAGGCCTCCGCTGCCCTCACATGCTCTTTGCTCTGTTTGGTTCAGATACGTAACGATTCAGAGCTGCGAGCTGCGAGCTGCCGCAGACTCCGACTCCGGCTCTGACTCCGGAGCCTCTGTGCTCCTGATAAGTGTGAGAAATGGGAGGAAGTGATTAAGTGCGAGACATGTCTGCAGAGAAACACACAAGCTGCTTATAGGCCTCTGCACTCTCTCTGCCTGTCCTCACACACACACACACACACACACACACACACACTCACACACACACACACCGTGCATTTCACACCTCGGCCTTCAGTGACTCCTACTTAGTCCGACTTCAATAAATCCCTCTCATAATACCATCATTTATGACACCACGTGACCACGGCTGGAGAAACGGTCCACAGAAACACACATACACACTACTGGGCTTTGCATCACCTCAACTGTGTACAAAACGGGCTATTTTCAGGCGCATTTAAAAATCAATAAACCCGCATCAGCAATGACCTGCTGGTTGAGCTGTGAGTCCACTCGGGTTCCCCAAAGGTTTTTAAAGCACCGTAGCTTACAAGCGTCCAGTCGTGCTTTGGTGTCTCGTTGCTGCCTTAGTAAACAGTTTAAGTTCTCAAATCCAGTGTAGCTCCAAACACCGAGTCCATCCTTTGCAAACACAAGTCATTCCCAGCAGAGCAATCTGCAGCAGCCATCGGGAGCCGGAAGCCAGAGGTTCCGCTCATGGTTGGTTGATTGGAAGTGGTGGACAAACCCTTTCCCCGGCTGGGACAGTTAGCGGTTAGCTAGCTCGGGGGGCGGTTAGCTAGCTTGGGGGGGCGGTTAGCTAGCTCGGGGGTCGGTCGACCTCGTCTCACGAGATCTAGCTTCTCTTGAAAAGTCCGCCTTGAAAATGGCCTGGCACGTATATCTGCGACCCAATCCCCTCCTTCGGCCATTTTGGGTTAAAAAGCGAGTAGAAATATGAGGTTTCTCTGCTAAGCAGCTGAGGCTCCGGTGCGGCTCGGTTGATCTGCGCAGCACTGCCGGCTCTCACAACTCACAACTCGTGTATTTTGGATACTCACTTGTGAGTCACAAGTGAGTATCCAATCACAGGACGCGTTCTTTGATGATTCTGAAGGCATCAGGCAGATTTCATGCAGCCTGGCAACACAAGCTAGCTGAATTCTGATTGGATAAAAACTCTAACCTAAAAACAACAACACTGGAAGGAGCCCAATATGACATGCGGAGAATATGAAGAATACTTTTATATATTTAGGGAAAATAAATTAAAAATTGAATTAACTTTTATCAAATTCTGATCATGAATTATGTGAGGCCAGCAGAGAAGGCCTTGGTGGAAAAGGAGGAGTCTTAAAGGGCCACGACGTTGGGATCAGACCTCCTCAGGATGATTCAGTGGGCCCTCAGGAGTTCCTTTAAAAAACCTTTCTCAATCATCCCTCAGGGTGGAAAACGTCCCCTCCCTAACAACTGCTGTAAAAATAAAAAAGAAATATATATCAAATTCTATAAACATCAAATATATCAAAAAATATAATCAAATATCATTATTTGGGGGGATTTTAACCCTCTAAATGCCAGTTGTTTAAATAACTCCACAGTATTTTAATTGAAAAAAAATACAAAAACTCAAATAATTTCCTGATAATTTACTGCTGTAATATATCATATATTCATATTCTTTCCAACTTTAAATGAGTCAGTCTCATTAATCAGCTTCAGCTGAAAGATACATATCAAAGAGGGATTTTGACCCTCTAAATGAGCTGGACCAAAAAACTCTTAGGAACTCTTAAGGGTTTAAAGCAATGCAATAACCATTTTTATGTGCCGTGTGTGTGTGTGTGTGTGTGTTGAGGCTGCATCGCCCTCAATTCAAAAGCAATACAATAACCATTTTTATGATATTAGTGTGATGTCATTTTATGGATGAGGTGGTGTGTTTGTAAGATGAAGAGGCGTCGGCTCCTGCAGCGACAGGCTCCGCCCACAAGCAGCTGCTCCTAAACCTCATAATAAAAAAAGCCTAATCTGAATATCATAATTTTGGAAAAAGGGGCAAAACTCTAACATGAGTGTGTATTTGAAGATGGTTCATGTGGAGAATCTTCATCATCATCATCGTCGTCATCCGCAGGAATCCTCCATGGATCAAACACCATCGTGAACATCACAAGTCTTTCCTGACACCTCCAAGGTCGGATCAGGCTTTTCAAAAGGACACGTGTTTTTTTCAGTGTTTTTCTGTGTTTTCTAAAGCAGTCAGCGCTCACCTGCTGCCCGCGAGGAGCTGCTCACCCCCCTGCCGTCTCCGGCAGACCTGGGAGGGTCTGGGCTTTATTGTGGTGTAATTGCCCTTTGGACAGACTTGCTCCAATGATTTTGTCATTGTTAGCAATTCCACTCTGTATTTCCAGATAAGGAAGTCAAAGAGCAGAGCAGCGGGAGCGCGCCGACCTCCCCACTGTGCACACGAGTGCTTTGCCGGAGATGATGGTTTAAAACTTTATTGGGTCGGCTCCACAGAGACCGGCGTGCTCTCGCTGTGAAAAAGCCTGCAGCCCCGAAGTCCCACAGGGGAAGTCAAAAGCAAGGTTAAGAGGGACTCTGAGAGGCTCGAGGACGACTCAGAGTGGTTACAGAACACAGGAATGTGACAAGTCTGCATCCTTTCTGGGGGAAAATGGGATTGCAGAGATGCAGCGGGAGCCGCCTCAGCAGAGGAGGAAGGTGGCAGCTGTCAGTCTGCTGCTGCCTCAAGCTCCGCCTACTGGGCTTCCTCAGGGCACCTTTCCATGACCTTTAGTCACTTACAGCAGGCCGATCACCGCTGCTGAAGCTGCTGCTGCTCACGCTCTGATGTCAGTGGTCGGGCTCATTAATCGGCTGCCCTGCTAATAACCCCATCAGTATCACTAGTGTCGTCAATAATTGATCATTTTCTACAAATACTGCGGCAAACATTCACGCAGCGCAGCCCCGACTCTGACGTGAGTGTGAAGATGTGAGAGCTGACGCGACGCTCTGCAAACAGGTCTGCAAAAAAAAACCTCATGTGAGGTTGGAGTGGTTTCTTTTTTCCTTTTTCCGCAACTAAAATGTAAAATGATCAATCTCTTATTTCTCTCTGTTTTTCTCCTGTCCTAGTTTACGGATATTTGGGGGGATTATTCTATGATCACGTCGAGGGTTCCGGGGAAAGACATTGTTATGGGTCCTTTCCTGGTAATATTTGGACTCTCTGTTGACTCCTCCTTCATTAACCCCGTACAGCCTTTACATCTCTCTTGGCGAGACGTCGTGTCCGTCTCTCGTGGAAATCCCCCAAACCTCCATCATTTCTCTATGGCTTAGGAATCTCATGTTTTTTCTTCAATCAGAAACGTGTGCTCGGTGATGGCTGCTTCAGCTACATTTGTTCGTAAATGGCCGCCCTTGACAGATTATTTTAATTCACTGCAAACCCTGCCCCCGGAC
>CAESWR010000768.1:20784-34106 GCA_903171835.1 Mullus surmuletus
TCTGTGGTGACCTTTGTCAGCATTCTGGGCTGCTGCAGCAAAGAAACCGCAGTGACGAGTTTGTCGGCCTGACGAGGTTTCTCTTGCTTTGTCTGAACATCAAAGTGTTGTGTTTTGGATCAGGGTGCCCCGATCTGATATTGATATCAGATATCGGTCGGATATCAGCAAAAAACGAGTACTGGATTATATCTGCATCTAAAATCTCTGATCCAAGCAGTCCATTCCAGACTCCACTCCGGCTCTTCTACGTAGAATATTCTTCTGTTTCAGGTTCAAATGTATGTGAGTCATTGGTTAATAATCAATGGGTCAGTTTTTCTCATAGCTACTGTTGCTGACTATTGTTCTCTGTTTGAGTAACATCACTTCATCAAGCCTTTTCTAACATTCCATACTACAAAATAAGTCATAAAAGTATGTAGGATTCAGGCCAATACTCAAGGCTGCAATATTGGTATCGTATCATAAGTGAAAAAGTTGTATTGGAACACCACTAGTTTTGGAGCATTTGTGTTTTGACAGAAATGTGCGACACACACCCCACACAAATCACACACACAAACCACACACAAACCTCACACACCCCACAGCTCCATGCATCTGATTCACTGAAGGTTTGCCAATTCACATCACTAAAAAAGCCACACAGGCAGATCTTGTAACACACTTGCTGTCATGAAGATTTTCTTATTCGGTAAATTTATGAGAACACTGACGCATCCGATAAAAGAAACGTATGTTTGTGCTTTTTTTGTGCGTTTAACGTTCACAAAAATCAGTAACCAAAACTTCAAAACCTCCATGTAAATTCAGCTTCATCTACCACGTTTGCACCTGCTGTTGGTTATGCAATTATAGTTTGTAGATCAGCTGTAGAACATGCAAACACACACACACACACACACACACACACACAGATCTGCAGTGTGTGACAGACACCTCTTGGTAAGTCAGTCAGCACTGCAGCACTGAGCGAGTGAAAGTCAGGTGAAGTTTGCTGACTCAGAGCCGGTTGGATATATGGTAATAGTCCCCCCCCCCCCCCACCCCCCCACACACACACACACTCCCGGCTGGTGGGTGTGATGGATGTGGACGTAGGCCTGCTCAGATGGCAGCGATCAAACGGGGAAATGGCCTGGCCGCTCGCTGCAGAGCGAATGCACGACGAGCCAATTACGCTCCTCATCCAGCGACAGACCTGATATTACTGTAAATCACAAACGAGGCTGCAGGCTTCGCCGGGTCTCATCACCGCCTCGGAAACATCGCGTGCTGCTTCGTCTCCTCTCACACGCTGCGTCTGCTGCGCTGCGTCTTCCTGCACGTTTTCCTGACAGTCTCTGGATTGTGTGGGAGGTGAAGGAGCTATTTTCAGCGTCTCATAGCTGCACCATCACGTCTGCAGAGGCTCAGCGAGAAGCACAGACACCGTGATGATGAGGGCTGGATGGTGGGAGGGGTCTTCTTAAAGCCTCTCTGTCGCCCTAACGTTTGTATCACTCACATGTTGAGTGAGTCGGTCACAATGCAGCGTTTGATTCTCGTTCAGCAGCAGCGTGGGATCAGTCCTCCAACAGTGGCTACGTTTACATGCTGTCAAATAAGCCTTTTCTAACAAGAATATTAGCAATAACCACCGATGGTTGTAACCACCGATAACCTGATTGAATAACTGGAAATGCTCATATTCTGGTTATTCAATGTTCTTCTGGTTATATTCCTCCTGGTTCCTCCTCTAAGGTGAAGATGTGATGATGTCTCCTCCTATCAGGATCTCCCCATCAAAAGGAAGATGAATTAGTGTTGTGTTCATGTTCTATCAGCAAGGAATCTTGGTCTTTGGAGTCCAGGAACTCCTTGTAAACATGGCCAAAGGCGAGAGCAACACCACGCCACACTTTTGGAGAGAGGAGGAAACCAATCACTTCATCAGTGTGATGAAAGACACAAACATCCTGGCATTTGGAGACGCTAGAAAGTAGCGGGATAGAAGATCCACAAAAAGGGGAGCGCAAAGTTACGCCAAGCAGGGTTTGTAGCAGACCTTCTCCGTGCGTGGCTGCTTTGATCGCCATATCACCATTGATTACAGTCACCATGGAGACAGGAACAACCCTGTTTGATCACCATGGAAACGCCTCATTCACAAACCCCAAAATGGACCTTAACCACGATACAGACTGGATGTAAACAGAGTGAGTGTGTGTGTGTGCGTGTGTGTGCGTGCGTGTGTGGAACCTGCGTCATAGTGGCCGCGGAATGTGTGTGTCTTCCAACAGTTTAGCAGAAAGAGGAATTACGGGGCAGCAAACAGGATTAGTGTAAGACGTTTAACGGCTTCTTCCAGCTTCACAGACCAGAGCTCTGGCACGGACACACTGGTCTCACTTACTTTTGTTACTTCACAGAGTAGGTGGAGTTGATTGACGCTCATTTTAATAAGCCCCGCCCCCTCAGGTCGGAGTGCAGCTGATGCGGCGTGGAGCTTCACGGGGATTAAGGCAGAGGCGGGTTCACAGGGCAGGCGGCAAACATGACCACACGGGCTGCTGAAGCAGAGAAGTTGCTGATTGTAAGACAAAGCTCATGTGGAAGGAGAAAGGAAGAGCGAGCGATGAGGATGGCGGATCGGCCCTCGCTCCGCCTGCTTGCCCAGTGAACGTCAGTGGGAGAGGAAAGTGGGCGGAGCCTTCGCTGAGCTGAAGCTTGAAAGGCTCCTCTGGTTTATTCCACACTGTTCCTGCCGTCATTATGATTCATGTGCTGCCTCATTGTGGCTGCTGATCGCTGACAGCAGGGGTATGTGGGTGTGTGTGTGTGTGTGTGGGGGGGGGGGGGGGGNNNGGGGGGGGGGCGGTATGGCTGCAGCTCAACCTGCGCCCTGATGGCACCTCTGAGTTCCACAGTAATGTAGAAGGTACAGAGGCCGAGGGCTGCAGACGCACTACAAACACTGAAACGCTGCAAAAGAGAAACGCTGCAAATTCACCAAACAAAAGGAAGTGTGACGGGCCACTAGGGGGCGCCACACTGAGGGACGGAGCCATCCTCTTTAAAGATAAACACACGAGCTGGATTTATTTTCTCTTAGAAGAAGTGGAATAAAAACGTACATTTTTCCTTTTGTGGTTTTGAAACTCCTGGCCGTAATCGTTTACAGCATTACAGGAAAACAACCGTCTTTTTTCATTAAAAAAAGTTTACGATCATTAGTTGTTTTGTTTATGAAGTAAAATCTACGTCGATCTACGTCTTAATTAATATAGAGAAAACACACCCTGCTCATGTGTTTAAAGAGGGTCCGTCCCCACAGGAGTGGGCCGTCCCTCAGTTTGTCGCCCCCTAGTGGCCGGACGCACTTCCCTCTGGTGAATTTGCAGCGTTTCTGTGCTTGCAATATTGCTGTGTACGTGTGGGTCTCAGCTGAGATTTTGTGATTGTATCTTTTCATAACTGCGGTAATGCAAAGCTACTCGACAGTGTGTTTAATTTTCTCTTTGGGAAACGAAGGCGACTCATTAAGACGACGGCAGCCGAGCGAAGCGGCTTTGCGTTGCAGAATGTGCGTCCTGATGAGATTGGTGTTGGGAAGTGTCCCGTTGTGTTGCCTTAATAACGTTTGGATGGAACGCCGAGCTCGCCTCCGCTGATGTAATTTCATCATTAATGCAGAAGCCACGATTACAGCTGATGAAAGACGATAAACATTCGCAAAAGTTAATCAAACTCAAGACGCATTTAAAGTGGAGCCAAGCGGGAACTTTCACTGAAGATCCAGACTGATTCGGCGCAGGCCTCAAAAACAGGCGTCGTGCTGCTGCTCGTCCTTTAAAACTCCGTCCACCGTCCAATCAGAGGGAAGTGGATGTTTCAGTGAAAGGACGGAGCAACAGAAAGGGGAGGAGCTTATTTATGGACTGACAGCGAGCTACATTCCTCTCTGTCGCACAACCGTCGGGACGGAAACAGAAGAGCGAGCGACGCAGAATCTGACCTCAAGCGTCACAGCGTCAGTCAGCACGTGGCAACTCCCCTTTCCTTATCGCCATGGAGACGCCAAAACCGCCCTTTTTAAGGCTGCTGCACAAAATATATGTTTGTAAGGAGCGAAGATGACGGAGCCAAAACACAGGAGGGAATTCATCTGTCAATCATTCTCTCTGACTCCTCCTCTCCCTCTCCTCCCTCTTTTCCTCGATTCCTCTCCCTCTTCATCCTCTCCTTCTCCATCTTCTCCATCTTCTCCATCTTCTCCATCCTCTCCCTCTCCTCCATCTTCTCCTCCATCTTCTCCCTCTCCTCCATCCTCTCCCTCTCCTCCATCCTCTCCCTCTTCTTCATATTCTCTTCCATCCTCTTCCTTTCCTCCATCCTCTCCTTCTCTTCTTCATCTTCTTAATCCTCTCATCCATTCTCCATTTTATGTTTGTAAGGAGTGAAGAGGATGGAGCCAAACATACAGGAAATTCACCTGTCAATCATTCTCCTCCTCCTCTCCCTCTCCTCCATCCACTCCTTCTCCTCCATCCTCTCCCTCTCCTCCATCCACTCCTTCTCCTCCATCCTCTCCCTCTTCTTCATCATCTCCCCCATATTCTTCTATCCCTCCATCCTCTTCTTCTCCTGTCCATCTTCTTAATCCTCTCCTCCATCCTGTCCCTCTTCATCATCCTCTCCCTCTTCTCTCCTCCATCCGCTCCTTCTCCTCCATCCTCTCCCTATTCTTCATCCTGTCCCCCATCCTCCGCTATTCCTCCATCATCTCCTTCTCCTCTACATCTTCTTAATCCTCTCCTCCATCCTGTCCCTCTTCATCATCCTCTCCCTCTCCCTCTCCTCCATCTTTTCCTCCATTCTCTCCCGCTCCTCTGTCCTCTCCTCCATCTTCTCCCTCTCCTCCATCTTTTCCTCCATTCTCTCCCGCTCCTCTGTCCTCTCCTCCATCTTTTCCTCCATCCTCTCCCTCTTCTTCATCCTCTCCCCCATCTTCTTCTATTCCTCCATCCTCTCCTTCTCCTGTCCATCTTCTTAATCCTCTCCTCCATCCTGTCCCTCTTCATTATCCTCTCCCTCTCCTCTCCTCCATCCTCTCCCTCTCCTCTGTTCTCTCCTCCATCCTCTTCATCATCCTTTCCTTCTCCTCCATCCTCTCCCTCTCCTCTATCCTCTCCTCCGTCCTCTCCTCCTCCATCCTCTCCCTCTCCTCCATCCTCTCCTTCTCCTCCATCCTCTCCTCCATCCTCTCCTCCATCCTCTCCTCCTCCATCCTCTCCCTCTCTCCCTGTTGTTGCTCTGATCTGCTCGTAGTTTAACGATCAGCCTGCTACGATTATAGAGGAGAAGGAAATTACTGATTGGGCAAATAACAGGCTGGTGCAGAGTAGCGCTGCGTCCCCTCGCCGCGCTCACGAGCTGACACTTAATAATAGTCAGGATGCAGCAGCGGCGGCGGCGGCGGCGGTCCATCCTCTGACCAATCCCTGCGCCCGCTCGCAGCGTCCTCTCATTGTTCTACACAATGGAGGATAATGACAACATTCACACACACGCGCACACACACACTCACACTCACACACACATATGCACGTGTTTTTCGATTTTCTTTCTTCCTGGTTACTTATCTGCATCCCTCTGCTGTCCCTCACACACACACGCACACACACAGGCACACACAGGCACACACACACACACGCACACACAGGCACACACACAAAGGACTGTACGAGAGGAGGGGGTTGTGGTTGTGGTTTGGGGGTTTTAAATTATTCACACTGTTGGCAGAAAGTGTCGCCATCAATGAGCAGCAGCCTCCATTCACAAGTGTTTATTTTTAGCAGCGATGGAGGCGTGGCCTTTGTGCGCCTCCATCGCAGCGTGGCTCGAGCGTCACACAAGGCGTTCCTAAAGCAGCCATGTTCTAATGTTCTACCTCATGTCAACGAGCATCCAAGTAGAACAAGAGCTCCATTAAGGTTATCGATTAACGTTTCCACACGGAGCCCATTCAGTTTGGATCTGCTAAACATCCAGGACGTCAATGTGTCCCATCAAAGGCACAGTTGACCCTGTCTCTTTGTATTGTCATGGCGACCTTCCTCCATGACCCCCCCCCCATCCCTCCTTCTTTCGCCCTCCGATAATTTGGCATCTTCTCTTCATTCCATCAGTTGCTCCTCTTCCTCACAGATCTCCTCCAACAGCCTTTACTCCCATTTGATGACATCACTCTGATTGAGCGCGAATGGTCACTCTGCTCTGTCTCTCTGTCTCTCTCTCCGTCTTTGTCTCTCAGTCTATCTCTCTCTCCCTGTCTCTCTCCCTCTGTCTGTCTGTCTCTCCCTGCGTCTCTCTTTCTGTCTCCCCTTCAGCGTCTCTCTCTCTGTGTCTCTCTCTCACTCTCTCTCCGTCTGTCTATCTGTTTGTCTGTCTCTCTCTCTTTCTCCCCCTGTGTCTCTCTCTCCCTCCCTGTCTGTCTCTCTGTCTGTCTCTCTGCCCCTCTGTCTGTCTGTCATTCTCTCTCACTGTCTCTATCTCTCCCTCTGTCTCTCTTCCTCTCCCTGTCTCTCTGTCTCTACCTGTCTGTCTCTGTGTCTCTCTGTTCCCTCTCACTGTCTGTCTCTCTCTCTCCCTCTGTCTGTGTGTGTGTGCGTGCGTGCATGTGTGTGTGTGTGTGTGTCGCTCTGATCTCTGATCTTATGTTGGACATGAAGGTTTCTGCGACGTTCCCTCACATTTAAAACGCCCTTCTAAAGAAGTCGTCCTGTGCATCTTTACCTCAGTGCACCTGAACACCTCGTGGCATGTTTCTCCTTTGTGTCTCCTCTGACCTCCGGCCATTTAGAAGGAAGGAACATGTCGTTTTATGTCCCTCTCTGCTTGGAGTCGTGCTCGCTGTGGTAACGTTTTCATTTGGCTGTCAGATTCCCTGCGGCTAATCTTGCCGGCTGCCTGAGAAAGAACACATCCAAGCCGCGACGCGCCTTCAAAAACTCTGCCCGACATGCTGAGATGATCCGTGTGTTCAGGCAGTTAGTGATGGAGGAGCATCGGGCCGAGACCTGGACCTGCTCCGCTGGCCCACTGCTCTCGCACACACACACACACACACACACACACTCGCTGTGTGATGTCGCGCTCCTGCAAAACCAGCACATCACCACTTCAGCTTCACCTTAATAACCGTAATAAGGGACATGATTACATCGTTATGTGGCTCCGTGCCGGCGGGAGACGGAAACGATCACACGGCTTTGACCACCGCTCAGTGCAAACACACACACACGCACACAAACTTATTACTTGACAGCTTTATAGATTTTTCTTTGACAAATCTCTCTGTGAGTTTTGTTACAATCCGTGGTTAGTTGAGCCTGTGACTCTCGTATTGATTTTCTAATAATGCAGCACTTAATGTATTTATCTGCGCCGCCCACACAAACAAATGTGATTCTGTTCAGCCCCGACTCTGAGAATTTGACCAAAATCTCTACATTGCAACGATTTTTTTTATTAATGTCATTTGTCACCTTTTCTTTGTGATTTTAACTCGATATATGACACGGTATCCCGGCAACGGGGGAGGAGAAAGAATAGACTGTATTCAGAGGTGAAACGATCCCTCTCAGGACCATCCATCACACACTCACAGAGAGTGTGTGTGTGTGTGTGTGTGACTGTGAGCATCTGCAGCGAGATGTCGGCGCGCTGAGTTCTGCCCACTGGGGTTTGACAGTCGGGACATCGATTGATCCACAGTGACACGGACGAGCGTCACAAATACACAGCAACAAAAAGCTAGTGACCAGATAACAATTTTTCACCTCCAATGCGATACCGATATTGTAACTTTGAGTATTGGCCAATATTAATATTGATACGACACAATTATCAGCATGAATTGTATATACTTTTACTCCTTTTACTCAAACAGAGAACAATAGTCAGCAACAGTAGCTATGAGAAAAACTGATCATTTATAATTAACCAATGGCTTACTATAGACCTTGAAAAAACAACCTCAATAAATCCAATAAAAACAAAAAAATATATTTTTTAAAGTGCAAAATAACCAGTAGAAGTGCTGGAGCGGAATCTTATGGACTGCTAGTATCGAAGTGCTTCTATCGAGGATTTTAGAGGCAGACCGATATAATCTGATACTGTTTTTTCTGCTGATATCGGACCAATATCTGATATCAATAGTGGATCGGGACTGACCTGTCCACATCCCAACCGCTTGTTCTTGTTTTACTCCGGAAGAGCGTCAACAATGTGTGTGTGTGTGTGCGTTCTCGTGGGTGTGTTGTGTGTTTGGGCAGGTTGTGTGTGGGTGGGCGGATGGGCGTGTTGTGTGTGGGTGGGCTGGGAGCAGGGAGGAGTGTGGGGGAAGTGGGGGGCAGTGAGCAGGATGTGAGTGGTTGTGTTTCCGCGGCTGCTGGGTTTCATAAATGGAAACATCAGACAGTGTGACGATGTGATGAAAGAAGAAATCTCCGTGGGTTGCGTTTCCGAGGCGGGGTCACCTGAGGTCGGGCCGCTGGCAGGACGCTGGCGAGTCCTGCTCACTGCTCAGACTGACAGCTGATAATATGCCGGTGCAGCCGAGCTGGAGTGAGCAGAACTCGGCTCGGAATGCTAATGAGGCAGCAGACCTAAAGTATGCAGCGTTAACGGTCCAACGTGTCAAACAGTGAGTGTGAGGTGGGGGGGGGGGGATTCTTCTCATGCTGTAACAGGTTGTATCTGTAAGCGCTTTGGGTGCCTTGAAAAGCGCTATATAAATCCAATCCATTATTATTATTACGTGATCAAGAGGAAGCAGCAGTGTTTACATTTAAATGCAGTCAATTAACCCTTTTCTAACCAGAATATTAGCGATAATGCGGATGTGTGCGGCCATGCAAACACCAATAACCCGATTGAATCACCAGAATACGCTCATATTCTGGTTTTTAAAACCCCAATCTTCCCCCTGGTTCCTCCTCCTCTGAGGTGAAGATGTGATGATGTCTCCTCCTATCAGGATCTCCACATCAGAAGGAAGATGAATTAGTGTTGTGTTCATGTTCTATCAGCAAGGAATCTTGGTCTTTGGAGTCCAGGAACTCCTTGTAAACATGGCCAAAGGCGAGAGCAACACCACGCCACACTTTTGGAGTGAGGAGGAAACCAATCACTTCATCAGTGTGATGAAAGACACAAACATCCTGGACTTTGGAGACGCTAGAAAGTAGCGGGATAGAAGATCTACAAAAAGGGGAGCGCAAAGTTACGCCAAGCAGGGTTTGTAGCAGACCTTCTCCGTGCGTGGCTGCTTTCATCGCCATATCACCATTCATTACAGTCACCATGGAGACAGGAACAACCCTGTTTACTCACCATGGAAACGCCTTGTTCACAATGTTTCACTAATCACAATATGGACCTTAACCCCGACATGGACTGCAAGCAAACGTAGTCAGTGACTCGAATCTGTTGTTCAACTCATTCTTTGGGATTGTGTTAATTGAATTCTCTCCCAAGCTGCTCTGAAAAGCAGCCTGCACTGACACCAGGAAGGTTCATCTCAGTTCATCAGGATCTTAAAAGACCAAGAAGCTGTTTGACTTGGTTTTACTCCAAGAAAAATCCTGAAAACATCCAAAACGCCCTAAAATAACATGTCAACATTTCAGCTGCTTTTTATTGGCTCCCAAAGTCTGGGTGCCAGCGTCCGCGTTGCCTCTCAGTCAGGTTCTCTCCTCACTCTCCCGAACTCTCACTTCAAACGGCAAATGCCAAAGCACTCCCAGCCTCTCGTGTGTGAGCCGCGGCGCCTCGGCCAGAGACGGGAGTCTGTGGAAGTGATAATGTTGTGAGTTGGCGGCGTCTCTCAGAGCGCAGACAAATGTATTTTCACACAGCAGCCGGCGCAGAGCGGCGCACCTCATCAGTGGGAGCTGTGGGACAACCGCGGCCTTATCATGGCCGGCCAAGGAGCCCCCCGATCCCCTGGCTCATCACCCAGCAGCAGATTAGCTTCTCCCTCAATCTGCTCATTGTTTCATTACACACAGGAGCCTGCACTGATAAAAGTGATGGGAAGTCTAACCTCATTTAACAAACGTCCGCTGAGCACCACTGGATGAGGGTGATGAGTTCAGTGATGTGTGTGTGTGTGTGTGTGTGTGTGTGTGTGTGTGTGTGGTCACTAAGGCGAGGCGGCGCTACTGTAGCAGTGCTGCTGCTGTTCGAGCTGGGAGGGGCTTCCAGGGGGAGGAGCTTCATTAAGGCAGTGAGTTTATTGAATCTGCACACCTTCGCACCATCATGTATCACAGGAAACAAACATCAGATATAGATCTTTACAACGCAGATTGTGTATGAGATGGGTCAGTGGAGGCTTCTGCGCCCTGGGACATGGGGAGTCGTGTTACTGTGGGATCATGAGTGGAAACCACAAAGAATCTCTAAAGGGGCTTCCTCTTTCCTGTCATCTAGAGGGTGACAATATCTCTTCTGAGCTGTGGTTAGAAGGTCACCACGGCTTTCATCTCCGCAATCCGCAATTAGTTAACAATTAACATTTCATGGTGGTGATCTGCTTTCACTGGATTTTCTGTCCACACATAGAGATAGAAAGATAGAAAAGAGAGTTCATACTAACAAACAGGTTTGTGCACTTTTATTCCCTCAATCAATGAGAATCGAGATGGAATCAGAATTGTGATATTTCTTATCAATATCAACCCTATTTAAACTCCCTTTAACTGCAGAAACCTCCGAGCAGAACCACGCTCAGAGTTGAGGAGGCAGCAGCAGCTTTTGTAGCGGTTGTGTTGTACATCTGAGATCCTGAATGTCCACTTTTTACAGCGTGGGCAAAGCTGCTGGCGCCGCTCGGCTCAGTGTGCGGCGATTAGCTCCGATTGTCATAAGACAGTGAGAGAGAGGCGGCGGCGGCGGCAGCGGCGAGGCGCTCACAAGTGTCCCAGATTAATGGATTATAGATGAACCAGCTTTTTCCCACCACTTTGTGAAATCATCCCTCCACTCCGGCTCCGCTGACACGCGGTGCCGCTCGCTCTCTTTCAGTGGTGCGGAATTGGATTTTTAATCTGCTTCTATGGAGCGCGGGTCTGAGTTTATGGCCGACTGCTTCCAAACATATTGCATTAGGAAAGGTCGCGACCTCTCGCGTCACACCAGCTCCACAGATGTTGGCTGGCGTTTGTCAAAACTCTTTGCTGTTCTCACGCTTCGCTCTGTCACCTTGTATCACACTTTTTACTTTCATTTCTTCCAGCTCAGAGACACCTGCCTGTCTGTCTGTCTGTCTGCCTGTCTGCCTGTCTGTCTGCCTTCCTGCCTGCCTGTCTGTCTGTCTGTCTGTCTGTCTGTCTGTCTGCCTGCCTGCCTGCCTGCCTGCCTGTCTGTCTGCCTGCCTGCCTGCCTGCCTGCCTGCCTGTCTGTCTGTCTGTCTGTCTGTCTGCCTGCCTGCCTGTCTGTCTGTCTGTCTGTCTGCCTGCCTTCCTGCCTGCCTGCTTGCCTTCCTGCCTGCCTGTCTGTCTGCCTGCTTGCCTTCCTTCCTGCCTGCCTGTCTGTCTGCCTGCTTGCCTGTCTATCTGCTTGCCTTGCACAGTGACGTCCAGCCCGACTGTCCTGAAACGGAGCGGGCGGCGTCAGTGCCACAGTCTCACCAACAGCTGTTTGCAGTATTAATGGACATACAACTGTAAAGTAACAGAGTACATTTTTCCCCCTAAATACATATTTGATACTACAGATATGGCAATAACTTTTCCAACCAACTACCTGACTATGCTGCATTTAACTCTGCAAGGCATCATGGGAGATGACACCACTCATATTTTTCTTGATAATTTACAGAAATAGATTAAATTATTTACAATTTATTCAAAGTATAAAAGTCGATCCAGTCATGTTGTCATGTTTAAATACACTCCATATTCTGTGTGTGTGTGTGTGTGTGTGTGTGTGTAGTTATTCATTTGTCCAGTTTTGTGTGTCAGTGGCATCCTAACATGCTCACACACACACAAACACACACTCAAACACAAACACACACTCACACACACACACACTTGCATCACAGAAGTGTAAGTAGATTAGTGGCGTGTTTGATGAGCTGCAGACGTGACTCCTTGACTTCGTCTCTGGCGGAGTAACGACCAACGCCGACAGCTTTTCGGCATCATGAGAAGCTGCTGAATGGAGGAGCTCTTCCTGTCTGTTGCCTGCAGCCATCAGAGTCCTTGAAGGAGCCTCCAAATAGATCTGACCTCCAAAAGTATGGCGTGGTGTCGCTCTCGCCTTTGGCCATGTTTACAAGGAGTTCCTGGACTCCAAAGACCAAGATTCCTTGCTGATAGAACATGAACACAACACTGATTCATCTTCCTTTTGATTGGGAGATCGTGAGAGGAGGAGACATCATCACATGTTCACCTGAGAGAAGGAGGAACCAGGGTTTTAATTCAAACAGGTTATTGGTGTTCACATGGCCGCGTGCAACAGGATCATTGATGATATTGTGGTGCCAAAAGGCTTATTGCCTGCATGTAAACGCAGCCAGTGATGAAGCAGAGTAAAGTGTGTAAGCTGTGTGACATGTGACAGATCTTACAAGGAAGAGCAGCAATAACAGTCGAGCCAAACAAACAGGAAGCCGTCCCTCCTCCCGTCCCTCACGCAGACGTGATATGATCGGTCTCTTTAATATGCGCGGCCGAGGCTGCTCAGCTGACTGTGAGCCTGCTGCATGTCCTGTCATGTCCTTTTATTCCCGGGTTGTGGATGCAGACGTGTACAATCTTCTCTTCCTCCCTCAGGACCCCGAGGACCACCGGGACGTCGATGCTTTGTAGAGAACAAATTTGCCGTTTGATTCTCTCTCTGACATGCTTCACTGTCAGCTTCACTGTCAGCTTCACCCACCATCGCTGCCGTGGTCAGGCTCCTGGTCCAACGTCCTCCTGCCCACAGATGTTTGCATCCCACACAGATGATCTTACCTTCTTGCCAGGGAGGTTAACAGACTGTAGCCTTGGTGGCATTTCGGCCAAATGGATCGATTTCCTTTTGAAGTGGTTCAGTGAGGAGAGATACTGAGGCTCGTTAGTGGAGCAACGTTAGCCAGAGCGTAGGTCGTTATTGGAGTAACGTTAGCCAGAGCGTAGCTCGTTAGTGGAGTAACGTTAGCCAGAGCGTAGGTCGTTAGTGGAGTAACGTTAGCCAGAGCGTAGCTCGTTAGTGGAGTAACGTTAGCCAGAGCGTAGGTCGTTAGTGGAGTAACGTTAGCCAGAGCGTAGCTCGTT
>CAESWR010000769.1:28910-43741 GCA_903171835.1 Mullus surmuletus
ACCTTAAACATGAGAATATTCTATAATTCCAAAAAATGAATACAAAAATAAATGGTATGACCCTGAAAATAACCTCAATAAATTCAATAAAAACAAAGAAATATATTTCTAAAGTGCTAAATAACCACTAAAAGTGCTGGAGAGGAGTTTGGAATGGACTGCTTATATCGGAGTGCTTATATCGGAGATTTCAGATACAGGCCGATATAATCCGATACCTGTTTTGTTGTAGTAATTAGAGTTTTTTTTTTAGGTTTCCAGATATCTACTCTCGTGCCATATTTGATAAACATGGGTAAAAGCTGCAGACGGAGGCTCTAAATGAGTGACGGCGGCTATGAAATCAGACAAACAGCTGCTCTGGAGGGATTACCTTTGGATAAATCCCACAAACACCGACGAGTGCCTCACATTCTTGGCTTTGGGTGGCCGGCGTGTATTTACATTTACTCTCACGACGTCCATTTTACAACAAGGTCTTTTTTTTAAGCCTGCGTGAGACACTTGTGAGACGAGATCTGATAACGGACCGATGAAAGCCAGGAGAGCCGGTCACAGCGAGAGGAGGGAAGCCGAGGATGCAACCTCCGATAGTAAACATTGGAGGTCGACCAGCATTCGCTCATGTTTAGAAATCCGGGTCAGCTGGTGACTGATACGCGCGGCCAATAACTTTTGGCAGAAATGTGCATATTTTTCCACTGATATTTTGGGGAACATCTCCATTTATGAGCACTAAATGTGACATTTTTTTTAACCATTTAAAGGGTCAAAATCAAAATATTTGATATTTGATATGTATCTCTCAGGCTGAACGTGATTAACAAGGTTGACTAATTTAAAGTTGGAAAAAATACTAATATATGATATTTTTACAGCACTTTTTTGTCCCCAGGAACTAATAAGAGAGTTTGCTGTAAAAATCTGTCACTGCAGAAAAAATAAGAATGCCTCAAATTCACTGTTGCTGCTAATCATTGACCAACTCTAACAATATTAATAATTAAATCCTGCTTGAATTGCGTTTTATGGAAATTATTTGAGTTTTTGCATGTTTTTCGATTGAAATACTGTGGAATTACATAATCAAACTGGCATTTAGAGGGTTAAAATCCCCCCAAATAATTAATATTTGACATCTATATTTCAGGCTGAAGTTGATTAAAAAAAGATTGACTCATTTAAAGTGGGAAAAAATACTAATAAATGTTATTCTAAGAGCAGTTTTAGTGGAGGGAACGTTTTTCACTCTGAGAGACGAGTTTTTTTAAGGAACTCTTAAGGGTTAATAAAAACCAAGAACCGATGCAATAAAATCAAATCAAAGCGTTTGAGTCGAAGCTTCTCCCGATGAGCCGCTCGGCTTCTGGCTTATCAGCGTGTGAATGTGGGAGGCAGAGCTGAGAGTATTTTCCCCTAAAAACAAGGTGCAGCGAGGGCGTCTCACCACAGCGTAGTTCCTCATGTAGCACGGCGTGCACACGGGCTTGTCCTTCTCCATCACGTACGTCTCCCCGGCCAGGATGCAGTCGCAGTCGAAGCAGCAGAAGTGCTTCAGGTGCCAGTTCTGACCCTCGGCCTGCGTGTACTCGTTACTGAAGATCAGCTGCGGACGGATGCCACACGATCAGAACCCACAACCACATTAAAAGTACATGTTTTAAAAAAAAACCCAAAACAAAGGGAGGAGATCCACAAACATCAAAAATGTATTTAATGTAAACATTCCATTTAAATATGAAACTATGAATTTGGGGATTTTATTGCTGGCTATTCTTCTATTGGCAGCCGGTAAGGAATCCGTCATGAGGAAATGGTTAAAGGGATAGTTCTGATTTTTTCACATGAAGTTACTGGCGTCACACGGATGAAGAGTTTTGCTCCAAAAGAACACGTGTTCAAAAGAGTAAAAAACAAAAAAAAAGGTCGACCTCGCAATCACCCGGTACTATTTTCCCTCCCTCCGTATCACTGCGAGCACCTTTCGGGAGGGGGCGGAAGGAGACCGCTGCGACGAGAGAGTAGTAGAAATAGTGCCGGGTGATTGCGAGGTTGGACTTTTCCGTGGCCAGGAATTCGTGATGCAAATGTATGACTCTTTTGAACGCATATTGTTTTTTTGGAGCAAAACGCTTTATCCGTGTGACTCCAGCAACTAGACGGAACTACTTTCCCAACTATCCCTACAGTGGAACCTCCTATCGATGAATGGAAAGGTCTGAATTCATTTGACTGCCTGTGGTTTTATGCACCTTCCCTCTTTTTCACTTGATGTTTGGATTGTCTGAGGTTTTGTGCTTCACAGTTTTGTTCTGTTTTCTTATTGTTCCAAACCGAACCAAGTATTGGTGTGTAAAAGAAAATCCCAGAAGGGCCGTGAGGATAAAATCACTTTTAGACAGACTTTCTGCATCCAGACTGTTCTATAGCCTTGAATAGCTAAGTTTGTAATTAATGTGCTGGAAATGTGCCGATCCAAATAAAAAGATAATTATTAAAAAAAAAAAAAAAAAAGGATGGTTGAACTCTCACCTCGTCACAGCCACCACAGCGCGGCTTCTCGCTGTCGCCATAGTGACGCCCGCAGTACAGCTTCCCTTTCTTGAAGAAGTAGATCATGTCGACCAGCAGCTCGCTGCAGGTGCAGCACACGAAGCAGGCCGGGTGCCACAGCTTGTCGTAGCCGGCGCGCTCGGCGTACACGGCCGGCTCGCCCACCAGCATCGGCTGCTCGCACTGACGGCACGACTGGGGAGGAGAGGATAGAATAGAACAACGTAGAACAACATTGTCATTATACATTTGTACAACGAAAGTGTAGAGCTACAAGTACATTGTACCGGGTGTTTGATTATGTTCAGAATAAATAAATTGTGTTGCTTAAAATGAGACCTGTCCTGGTTCCAGAAGAGCCAAATGGCTTTGATGTCTTTGCTTTATGGCCTTCCTCGGCTCAGGCCCCGCCCCTTATCAATCCTCTCCGTTTCATCCCCATGTTTTTGTGCGTCTCGGCCATTATTCGCGGCACACATCCGCTCCGCAACAAAAAATGATTATGCACCCGCCACACAAAAGGGCGACATCCGTCTCTTTGAGTCCGTCTCAATTCACATCGGTCCCCTTTGATGTGACAAAGAAGCCATTTGAACTCTTTGCGTTAAATCACAGCACTTCCCGAATGGAAGAATTTGGCCTATTTTGTTATCGCAGAGAATAAAAAACGAGGAGAGGTGGAATTTCCCTCGATTCCTCCGCTGTGACCCCGACCTTGCAGCCCGTTCATTGAGAGGAGGTGAGCACGAGAGGAGCGCAGATAAGTCGGGGAGTGCAGGCACGGATAAGGTGAGGAGTGGAGAGTGACGATGGAAACACAGACTCTGCAACAGAAAGGAAGGAAAGGGAAGGGAGAGAAATGACAGCAAAGCGGGAGAGCGAAAACACAGAAAAGAGGACAAAGTAAGAATGATTGCCGGCGGCGAGTTGACTCATAATCTCCTCTCTGCCACTGCAGCTGCTGCGGCCTTCACGGGCAGGAGGCACAGTGAGGACTGAGGGCAGGAATAAACCTCGATCATGTGGCTCCATCTAGTGGTCAACCTGGGAACTACATGTCCAGCGTTTTCACATAACGCAGCTACATTCAATGCCCGGAAAAAATGGCCGTTCAGAATGTTTAGTCTTTAAAATGTGTGTTTCATTGGAACGCCCCCCCCTTTTCCAGTGTTGACTAATGTTCCTGCTCTCCTGTTTTAATTCATCTATATTTTGTGTTGCCAGATCTGAAATAAAAATACAGTTAAGAAAATTAAATAAATGGGTGTTTCACTAAAGTTTGTCCTCAACCAGAGGGAGGAAAAAAAACAGAAAATTCCCGTTCATGCAGCTGGAATCAGAACGCTCGCATTTCTTTTTTTGCCTTCTCATGATAAATACGCTTGCCATCGTCAGTTCACTGGTTTCATGGAAGGCACAGGAAAGACAAAAATACGCTTTAGCTTCAGTCTATTCCTTTGTCGGTTACAGCGTTTTTCATGTGTTTTGTTTATTGTGTGAAAAGTGATTAATATATGATATTGTTTTGTCTATTGCATGCATGCAAGTGAATTTGCATACAATGTAATGTAGCCGAAATAAACCATTCATTCATTCACTGGTCGAACTATGAAGCTAAAACTCATCTTTTGATAGAATAGTGTAGATGAACACATACACTCCTGTGACACGCAGTGTGCACTGAGAGATGTAATATTGTGAAACTGTTCGCTAAAAGATTGTGGAGAAAAAAGAAATGATTTTTTTGAAAAGTAGGGGCTGCTTACAAAGTTCTGTGGGACTCCAGCTTGCAGACTTCCAGGGACCCCCAAGGCTCCGGCAGTGGCGGCGGTACCGACGGATCCTCCGGCCCCCGGTCCGACTCCACCCAGGGAACCAGCACCGGGACCTCCAGCACCGGGACCTCCAGCACCGGGACCTCCAGCACCGGGACCTCCAGCACCGGGACCCGCCCTGTTCCCAGCAGCCCCGGCAGCAGCACCCGGTCCAGCCCCAGCGGCCCCCCCCCTGCCTGTTCCGGCCCCCCCGGCCTCGGCCTGCACCAGAGCCATCTCCTCGGGCAGCCGCACGTCTCCGATCCCGAGGGCCTCGTCCTTGTACTTGCGCACGAACTGCTGCATCTTCTTGACCTCGGCGGGGGTCAACTCGTGGCACTTGGCCGGGTCCTGGTCGTGCTCGGGCAGCTGCCGGGCCATCTGCTGCCGGCGGTAGGCGGCCCCCTCCGAGCCCGCCACCGGGCGCTTCTCCGGCGGGAGCAGCTGGATGTAACGCACCGCCTGGAGGACGGAGGGAGGAGAGGTGAGGAGGAGCACCGACTCTCCGAGGGGACGCGACGAGCGTGTGAACGGAGCGTCCGACAGATACGGCACGAGACTAAACAAGCACCGAGGAAGCCGGAAACATCACTTCCTAATCTCAGCAGTTTAGAATAGTTTAGACGACTCCGCGACAGCTGGAGATAAGATTCATTTGTAGATGAAAAGGGAGTTCATGTTATTTATATGGGGGAAATAACATGTGCAGTCAAAGTGTGTGTTTCTATTACTTAAACATGGCTGAGGGTCACCTTGAAGACTATTATACAAAAAATGGTTTTCCAAACCTTCTCGCTTCTTTGAAAAGAAAACAGCACAGGGAGGCACTTAGGAGCCACAGTGCCCAAAAATAAGTGATGGAAAAGCCTTTAACCCTTAAGAATTCTTTTCCATCAGCTGAAGGAGGAGGGAGGAGGAGGGAGGCGGAAGGAGATTCGTCGCAGCTCTCCTTCCAAGCATATAAACGCCGTGAAACAGCTGAGGCAGCTCTGTGTGACCCCAGAAACTACACGGAACTACTTTCTGCAACATTGAAACCCAGCCGGAACTCCGCTCACGGGGCGCAGTGGGGGAAAAGTCACTGCTGATGAACCACACTGATGGTGAGGAGCTCATACAACTTCATGTAAAAAAATCCCAACTATAACTATAACGAGCACCGACGCTCACCAGGTACTTGTTGGCGACGGGCGGAGCCCACTCGTAGGTGACGGTCTGGGTGGGCACGTCTTTGGGCACCACTGACGTGGCGTTGACAGACATCGGCACTTTGACGGGGGTCCCGGCGACTGCTGTGGGCCGTGCCGGGAACCCACCAGGCACTGCTGCTGCTGCTCCACCCGCTCCAGCACGCCCACCGGCCCCGGCAACTCCTGCAACTCCTCCAGCACCTGCAAAGCCTCCACTAGGTGCTCCGCCAACTCCTCCGCCAACTCCTCCGCCAACTCCTCCGCCAACTCCTCCAGCACCTGCAAAGCCTCCACTAGGTGCTCCAGCAACTCCTCCGGCAACTCTTCCGCCAACTCCTCCGCCAACTCCTCCGCAAACTCCTCCGGCACCTGCAGAGCCTCCACTAGGTGCTCCGCCAACTCCTCCGCCAACTCCTCCGGCACCTGCAGAGCCTCCACTAGGTGCTCCGCCAACTCCTCCGCCAACTCCTCCGCCAAATCCTCCGCCAAATCCTCCAGCACCTGCAGAAACTCCACTAGGTGCTCCAGCAACACCTCCGGCAACTCCTCCAGCAACCCCTCCTCTAGCTCCTCCAGCGGCTCCAGCAGACCACGCAGGGCCGGCTCCGGCTCCAGGAGGCACCGAGGCGGCGTGGCCACCGGGGGGCAGCACGGTGGAGGCGGCTCTGGGGTGCACGGCGTGAGCAGTGGCGAGCGCCGGCAGAGTGATGGTGACCATGTTGCCCTGGTAACTGGGGATGCCGTCCGTCTTGAGCTTGGCGATGAGCCCCGTGTACTTGGTGTCCTCGAACAGCTTCCCCACCTTCTTGTTCTCCTCCGAGTTCATCTGCACGTTGTGCTCCGTCAGGCCGCATTTGCAGTTCCGGCAGATTTTCCTTCGCAGGAAAGAACAGAGAAGAAGGTTATTTTTGCATATCCTCCCACTGAGGGAACGGTTTTTGTGTTCTTTATCTTTTTATGATAAAAAAAAAACAAAAAAAAACAAAACTCATTGGGGCCCAGAAAGCTGAATAATAATAATAATAATAATGAATGAAAAAATGGACAGTGAAGACATCAGCACAGTGTGAGGCTCCCCTCACTTAGATTGAGCGGTGATTTTTGATTAATCCTGTTGCAACATTATGACACCAACAGTCTTCGGGCCAAATCCTCACATCTGCCCCTGACGCGCCTCAACAAAAACCTGCCTCGTGCTCTAAGAGCGACGATGACATCACTCACGGATGCCAGTCAAGCCGCAACATGACCCGCTTTCTGGGAGAAGCGGCACAGAATTCAGAAGAAGAGGGGCTTTCATTCTCCTGATGGGAATGTTAATGCCGATAGTTGCGTCACTCTGAAGTGGCGGGTTCGAGGAGTGTGAGTGTGTGAGTGAGTGTGTGAGTGAGTGTGTGAGTGAGTGTGTGAGTGAAGGAGCGAGTGAAGACGCCAGTGGAATGTTATTGTTCTATCAATGTGGATCAGCTGAGCCGTGAGCACAGAAAGACAGCAAGAAAACAGGAGATTTCTTTGATGTCTTCATTCTTTTTACTCAGGTTTTTGACCGATTTCTTTGATTTTTATTATTCCTTTTGATCAGATTTTTATTCTTTTATTAATTTACTGATTTATCTGTTTTTATTTAATTTTCAATTTTTTTTTCTCTACTCTTACTCTTCTTATCATATTTAATCTTTTTTTTGGTCACTTATTTAAGGTTTTTATGCCATGCCTGCTCTATGCGTGTGTGTGTGTGTGTGTGTGTGTGTGTGTGTGTGTGTGTGAGATTATAGATGTGGGTGTGGGAGGGTTGGGTTTTATTGTTGTTTTTAGCCTCTGTGAGGCACTTTTCAAACACTATGCAGTTCAAAGTGCCATATAAATAAAGCTGATTTGATTTGTAGCTGATATCCGATACATTAAATCTCAGGTGGCCGATGATCGATCCGCCGTGAATCAATACGATTGTGAAAATCAAAACTGCAGAAATCCAAATAAGACTGAATTTTGTATTTTTTTGTATTTCTAGAGGTCGTCTGACTTTGCTGCTGCCTTTTCATCCATGTTTGTAACGGTGCAACATTCCTGACCAGGCGCCGCACGCCTCTGAGCCCCCAGCGGCCCGCGGCGGGCCTTTGTGCGGTGGGCGGGCAGCGCAGCGACCCGCTGGCCAACAACTAGCCAAGTGTGGATAATCGGTCAGGAGTCCAGCCGGGACCGTTTTCTCCGTCTTTCTTCTGTTTCCGCGAGCCGTCGGCCCAAACAAAAAGCACATATTGTGACGGCCTGCAAAACAAGGGGTCGTGGGAGGTCAGCGCCGCTCGAGCACTGAAAAAACGTCCGGAATGGAGGGTTTGTGAGAGGTTTTCTCCGGCCTCCTCCTAGCGTGATATTTCCACAGTCGAGCAACGGGACGTGGATTTGTATTCAAAGAGAGGCTGTGCTCGGGAACAGCATGTTCCCATTACTCCGCCGACTCCTGCTGCTCGCATTTTATTCATTAAGCTAAGAGGAAAGTGATGTTATTGGCATGGATGGGGGGACTTTTCTTTTTTTTTTCTCCCCCTCCTTCACGTGCACTGTCCCAGGTGCATGTTTTCCTGTCACGGCTGCCCCTCGTCTTTGTCCCGCAGCCACTCGCAGAGGCTCACACAGCACTAAACGCTCCCCTTCCGCTTTCACCCTGGTTTGGTGGCGTTTCCTGGTTGTAAGAGAGGCAGGAAGTGAGTGCGCTGAAACTCCCGTCGTACAAACCTCCAGAAGTGCAGCTCGAAGCCCTCGCACTTGTCCTTGCACTTGAGGCAGGCGGCCCCGGCTCCAAACTCGTGCCCGAGGGTCATCTGCAGACAGAGCGGACTGAGGTTAGCACAGCACAGCACAGCACAGCACAGCACGGCTTCGCAAAGGGATGCTTTTTGACGACTACCGGTTCCTCTTTGATGGCAGAAGTGCGACAGTTTCGGGGGGAATCTGGGGATGCTCAATATTGCATTTTCTGTTGCAATATCACAATATTTTGAAATTCAGTTGGCTGATATTACTGATATTTTCCCCCCTGAGACACAATTGGAGACGTCACCTAGGTTTGTTTGAGTGGAATTAAAAAACTGTAATGTTTGAGATAATTATACAACCATTATATTTCACTTTGAGTGATATCAGATATTGGTCCGATATCAGTAAAAAATATCGGATTATATCGCCCTGCATCTAAAATCTCCGATATAAGATATTGAGGTTATTTTTTAAGGTCTTCTGATTTAATTTTTGTTTATTTGATTCAATTGTAGAATATTCTCATGTTTAAGGTTCAAATGTATGTAAGCCATCGGTTAATAATCAATGGGTCAGTTTTTCTCATAGCTACTGTTGCTGACTATTGTTCTCTGTTTGAGTAATATCACTTGATCAAGACTTTTCTAACATTCCAGACTACAGAATAAGTCATAAAAGTATGTAGGATTCCTGCTGATATCGGATCTGATTGATATCGGTCAATACTCAAGGCTGCAATATCGGAAACTAATCGGAAGTGGAAAAAGTCGTATCAGGACACCCCTGATTTTCACACATTATTACAGCAGGACAGCCACTAATTGATTTTGAAGAGCCGGCCAATACCGATAACACGCAGATATTAAGTGATGTCACAAGGAAAACCACTACAGTAACAGTTTAGAAATCCAGGTCGACTTCTTCCAAAAGGATCCTTTAAAGACTGAAATTCAAGGATCCACAACATCATGTTCAGTTTGACTTCTTTTTTTTTCCATCCCTAAAGAGGCAGCTGGATTCCTCGAGCCATTTATCATTGGATTTGCACTTTTCCAGTCTTGCTTTTTAAAACCTGATTCCTTTACATCAAACTTAGCATTTCTTTTCAACCAGTCTCAAACACACCGTATACGTCTTTGATTATTCATTTCAAATTCATACTTTAAGAACTTTTAAATGACCTGCTGGAACTCTGACAACAACCACCTTCAAAGGATGGAAAAAAATAATAATTCTCTTGCTGCTTCACGTCAGCTTCCATCAGAGGTTTTACTGCCAAATGTCTCTCTGTCTCTCGCTCTCTCTGACCGTCTGCCTCCTTTTCCCTGCTTTTAGTGTCAGGCAAAGCGGGAGACCACCTTCAGGATTTATCGCCGGCCGCGGCCATATATGGTCAGCTATTCATTTGATGCTGAGAGCCGCGTCGGATCTCGGCAGGCAGCGCCGTCGTTGGAAGATGTTTTTACATCCAAAAAGACGCTTCAGACGGTGGAATGCAGACACCAGCAGAGCCAGAAAAATCTCATAATGCTGCCAATTAGGTTCAACTCCGGCTTCTGTATGAGAGAAAACCAACTAAAAACTACATTGGTTATTCAATGGATCGGTGGATTGCAGCTTTGAAGGCTTAACATCACACTTTCATTCATTTTTGTGAGTGTTCAAATTTAATAGACCTCTAAATATCAGGAAATACTTGTTAGAGGAGTTCAGACTTGGAAGTGTCGCCCTAAAACTTTGACATCATTGCGTCCAAAGCCTCAGCGATGCGTGACATCAGCCCGCGCGACAATCGGCCTCCGACACATGTGGTGGGTTCGCCGTGTTGAGTAAGTGCAAACAACATCTGCTGCGGCGGCGTCACGATTTAAGCATTTCTTGGGTGAAACAAAAAGTTCGACTCTCCCAAGCTGTGGTGCGAGTCAGAGAGCGTTCGGTGGGTCGGAGTAACCAGCCTGGCATCGGGACCGACGGCTCAACAAAACCACATCAAACGGAACAAGACGAAAAGGCTTTACAAAGTGGGTCAGTGAGTCGTGAAGCTGTTAGATGAAGAGCTGAGCACCGACTCCTTCCATGACGAGTCCAAAATCCCATCATGCATTAACAGGGGCCAAAAAAACCCCAATCAAAACAGCCTAGATTGTTAACTGAAAGGCCAATTGATTGGCGTTTCAAAGAACTCTGGGATGTGTAGTACTGAACTGTAAATGCTGAACCCGACACCAACCAATGGTGTCGCCAATGCAACAAGAACGCTGGAACGATAAGCGCCTCAAAGTGGACTCGCTAAGTGTCTGGCTCCTCATGGAAGGGTAAATATTTGCCTCGGGGCGCGGAGAAGACGACGGGCCATTTCCTTGGAAGGCGCACACACACACACACACACACACACCCTCACTGCAGGTCACTGACTTTGCAAGATGACTAAGCCTGCAGGGCTGATTCATCCCACTGACGACACACACACACACACAGCAGTACAGTATCCACTTCCCTTCCCATGAGTCATTGTGTCGCTGCAGAGCCACGACAGCTGGCAGCCATCTGCACTCAAACAAAGCAAAAAGGTTGCTGTTTCTAGGAGCTTTCTCGATCACTATTTGGGTGTTTACTCCGAGGGGGGGAAGATCCTCCGCTGAGGGAAGATGAACAGAGTGTGCTCACAGTCTCACTGTATTACATCAGCTGTCTCTCCGCCGCGGCTTAATTGAGCTTAATACGACCTGAACTTGCTCGCAACCGGCTACAGTCGTCCGGCAATTACTTAGAGCAACCCATCGCCGACGGTGACCCGCAGCCTCCGCAGATTTATCTCCCCCGGGGATTAGAAGCAGATGTCAGACTGGGTGTGTCTGGGTCACACAGCTGCACAGACCCACTTTCCAGCAGACACACACACACACAGCAGAAGAGACCCGCTGTCTTACATGTCTCACTGACACACAACAAGCATCTGTGCGTGTGTGTGTGTGCTCTCCGACCCAAGCGCCAGAAACTGCCAATTAGAATAAAACACAGCCTTCACACACTTCCTGGAGTGTCTTGAAATAGAGCAAAATTGAAAAAAAAATGTTTTTCACACCCCGCCATGGATCTTTTATGGGCTTCACCCGAGCGTGAAAAGCAGCGATCGATCAGACTTTTGTGTGTGTGGACGATGCTGGAACCATAAATACATAAAGTTTGATGAAACCTTGCTGTTCGAAAGGTCGATGCTTCCAAATCCATCTTGACCATCAGAAAGCGGGTGATTTACTGCTGCCAATACACACATACACACACACTCTTTGGAGAAACCTGCCCCTCCGCTGCTGCTGCTGCTGCTGCATGTCTGGACGAGGACCTGAGGAGGAAGCTGCATCCACTGTGGCATCTCACAAACCCCCACAAACCAGGACACGACCCCCCAGAGACACAGCATGTGGAGCTCAGAGCACTTTTCAGCATCATGTCTCTGACTCATTGTGGAACTTGCTTGTGTTTATAGACACAAGACGTGTGGAAAGCGCTTCGGTGTTCCAAGATGTTTTTGTGGATTTCTTTTAAAAGTCACAAAGATCCTGCATCAAGAGTCAGAACGCCGAATCCCATTATAAAACTTGGATTTTTTTGTGTTTTTATATTCAAAATACTACTAATGTCTTAATACTTCACCCACTAGAAACACCACGACGAAAGCTATTATTCGGCATATTTATGATTAAATTAGCAACTGTTATTCATGAATAAAACCAAACTTTTGTGACGGAATTTGGACTATTTTGAGGTTCCTGCCCTGAAAAGTGAGACGTGGAGGCGCAAAGTGCGCCTTTTATTAGCGCCGAATTATCCAAACAGGCTTAAAGAACAAAAAGATAATTGTGAAAAACCTGATCGGAGCTGTAGTTTTTGCAGGAACCCGCGATGAGTTCTCAGTGAGCAGAATGTGGACGCAGTATGGCGGCGGGGCGTCACTCACACCCCGCAGTAATTGAGAGTATTTACTGCAAACAAGTCTGGTTTGTCACGTGTTTCTTTTTTTTATCTTATTGTCCATCAATTTCTGACTAAAAAGCTGAAGAAAGCAAAGCCGTGAAGCAGGTTTTTAGTGAGAATGGAACCTGGCCGGTGCTCGGCACACCTTTCAGGGCGGACCCGCCGCCCCGCCGCCCCGCCGCCGCTCCGCTCCTCCCGGCTCTCGGAGCTCCGCGCCGGCAGCTCTTACCTTCTTCACCTCCCGCTCGATCTCCATGGCGGCTCTGCGGCGACTTCCTGCCGGCCGTTCGGTCTTTGTTCCTGGGGACGCGAGGAGCCGCCGCGGTCCGGCTGGAAGGAGCGTCAGAAAAAAGTGAAAGTGAGCCGCTGCCGGGAAATAAAGACAGACAGGCTTCACCGTCCGCTCCCTGTCGGCTGGCAAGTGCAACAAAATAAAGGACGGCGCTTCCGCTTTGGGCTTGCAAAATAAAAGCACCTACTACTATAGAGATGAGATAGATGTAATGTTAATGTAAATATTGTATAAATATTAGTGTTATTTAATGCAAATACTCTGTTTATGTATGTGAACTATGTGTTGTTGGAATGACAATAAAGTCACCTTGAATCCTTGATAGATAGATAGATAGATATTTACAGTTACTGTGATCTAAGCTATACTTAATGCAAATATTGTATAAATATTGTTGTTATTTAATGCAAATGTTATACTTTTATATTGTTGTTTAATGTTCCTGGCTGAACCGCGCCTCAATTGTTAATTCGTTCCACATCATGTACAAGTATGTGTTGTTGGAGTGACAATAAAGTCACCTTGAATCCTTGATAGATAGATGGATAGATAGATAGATAGATAGATAGACAGATCGATAGATAGACAGACAGATAGATAGATAGATAGATAGATAGATAGATAGATAGATAGATAGATTCAAATGACTATTCTGCTTATGTCACGTTGCCATTTTTCCAGTTCTCTATAGTGATTAAACATGGAAAAGCCCATTCAAATGTCACTGACCCATTCTATGTTAAAGGAATGAGTGGGATCCTTGAGCTCTGGGGTGAAGGAGCAGAGGACTGACCATGGTACCACACAGGATTGTGGGTAAGCAATCTATGTTATATCATTGTGGTATATAATAAAGCCAATGAACAAATAATAAAAAAGGTCATTTAAAAGTTCATAAACCCATTCTAACTTAAGGGAATGAAGGAGATTTGAATCTTGGGATCCAGTTAAGACCCAGAGGTCCATCCATTGTACCAGACAGGACTGTTAATTAGAAAGGATCGATCAAAGTTGTATAATTGAGTAGTAAAACCCATTAAAAGCTCATGGACCCATGCTAGTTTAAAGGAACCTTTAAGGGAACTTTGCGATTTGGGGTGAAACTCCAGAGGCCTAACTATTGCAGTATGGAGATGTGTATATTGAAGGGATCTATCATTTTTATTTATTTACAACTTTTTTATCATAGTGGTATCGTAAAGCCCATTAATAATGTATCGATATATCATTGTAGCTTAAAGGAAAGACTGGGAATCGAACCCTGGACTCTGGAGAAGTACTACGGATAGGTATTTTTAATCTATAGGTATATATCATCGTGGTATATAGTGAAGCTACTTCGCAAATGTAGTCATCCATCGATCATTCACACTGTTTTCTGTTAACCATGGACGTATTGGTTACGGGTGGTGCTGAGGAGTCCTTCTGGAGCGCAGCCATCTTATTTCATCGAGCATAAATTGCACTTGACAACCGTCCATGGAACATAGAAGTGGTCACATCAGGCACCAAAAGCAACATCATAGCAGGAAACTCCTCCTACCTCGACCTCAGCACCAGCCGTCAAAAAACCTTCACATTATCTAAGTGAGGAAGTTGTTGAAAATGCTTTTTCACCATGACGTCAGTTTCTGCAACACAGACGAAGCAGCTAAGACTTTACATGGCACTGGAGGAGCACATCGGCCGTCTCATTGTTAGTTCCTGTGATCCGGGAAACCTCCCAGAAGGTGTTTTTCACACACCATCTCTTTACTTTTCCTCCACAATGTTGATATCAGCTCGGGTTGCATAACAGGAGCTTTTTGCAGGTTTTGGGACGTGTGCAGTGGAGGGAGGCTGCTCGCACCCGTGAGTAACTTTTAGCTGTTTTTGGATCACTGCATGCTAAACATCACCAGGACAGGACGCTAGATGTGAGATAAATGTTGTGTGAATATCAATGCCTCATCTGTCCGTCCTGCCAGGTCGATTCTTGTTGAATTTGGTGGTGGTGGTGATGATGGGGGGCTGGGAATGGCTTTGAACCCAGTGGGGCGCATTGGTGACTCATGTGAATAAGATTGGTAGTGGTGATCAGACAAAACACACACACAGACCTCCACTCCTTTGTTTGTCTTTCACAGTTTCAGGAGCGGAAACCAGGTCTGCAGCCTTATTTGTCCAGAGCCCCCACCCACAAAAACACATTTTGTTCCGCCAAATACTCGACTCCTGGCATGAGAACATGGCCGCCCGGGTTAGAGG
>CAESWR010000770.1:54699-67971 GCA_903171835.1 Mullus surmuletus
ATGTTACGCCAGTGTGAGGACCAACCACCACCCACCCACCCACCCACCTCCGACTCCCGACGGGCAGTGGCAGCCCCGCTAACCGTCCCCAGACCTGTAAATAGCGGTCCGCCGCCGCAGCCCTCGCATTCCCAGCTGCCACACTGGCTGCGACTCCCCGCCGCTGCCAGACTACACGTCCGTGCTGCGTTCACGGACGCCCCGGTAATTCCCAGCGCCCGTGTCTATCAACCCGGGAATCATGATTTTCGTTTCGATTATAACACAAAGCGCCTGAAATGTAGTTGTATACGTATTAGAATAAGTGGTTAAATAATCAAAGATTTATTGTACGTCAACATATCGCACGTTGCGGTTTTATTTATGCGGCGCTTGTTTTGAGTAGGGTTTTATCCGACGGCATGTGAAGGCATCCATCGCAGTGCCAAACCACAGGTGCCCGCATTGTGTTGTTCATAAACTCGCATTAGAAACTGACCTTGGACAAAACAATCACAATGTGCATTATTTCTGCTGTCCATCCCATATTTTGGTTATTGATTACAAGTTGTGTTTGTGTGCTGAATCCCACTTGCAAAACAAAAACAATGTGTAGTTTCTTTCACCCTCGCCCTGAGATATTTGGGGGTTTGCACAATGTTGCTATTTCTAAAAGTGCTGCTTCCTGGACAGAGACTGATGGAGCCTCTCTGGTGCTCATGGCTCTGAGTGCTCCTGTTACCAGTGAGAGCCCTGTCGATTTCACCTCCTACGCTGATCTTGTCCCTCCATCAGTTGTTCGTATTTCTCCGGCCTCTCTGACTCTTGAGGTCAGTCGAAATGATGTGACCTACAGAACATCTGTCACTTTCTCAACTTTGAATATCCTACCTCCAGGCTGCAGTCAGTACAGAAGAACCTGTGCACCATCCCAGCCATTTGGTTGTGTGTTTTTCGCCACTTTAAATGCCAGATAGGCTTGCGCTGAAGTCTCTTTCATCACGTGTCCTCTCTCTCTGATGGTTGCATTGCACAGCCCTCCTGTTTATCACTCCTGCACTGTTTGTGATGACTGCCGGGCCGTGCATCAAATATGCACTATTGACTTGCCGCTTGTTGGCATGTTATTTTCCCATGAGCGGCCTCCTTGGAAACTGCCTCACTGTCTGGGACTCTGAAGCCATTCTGCTCCTTGCATTCCTGCATAATCTCCATCTGCCTATTAAGTTCCAAGGTATTTGTATACGTGATTCTGCTGTCTGATCACTGTGGCCAAACTGATCATTATTATCCTCAGCTGGAAATCATCTTTTGATGTTGACTTTTGTTACCTACTCAAAGCACTTAATTTATTCACTGTTGCGCAACAAAAATACAAATTGAAGCTTGTTTTTTTTATATACAGCGTGTTCGGCGTTTTATTTCAATGACTTTCGAGGCGGTTTTGTTCAGGCACATTGAAGGGCAGTTCCGGGGTCCATCCTGCCTGCGTGACGTCACCGCGCCTGCCTCCTCGCTCTCTCTCCACGGTGGGGAAAACGTGGAGGCTTCGCTCGGCGGTGTTTTTGGGGTGTGACATCGTTATAACCCCGGTAAGTTTGACGCGATTCTTCGCCACGACAACTTTGCGGCTCATTAACAATGTAATCGCAGTTATTTGACAAGAAATATCCCTAAAGTCCCGGAAGTAGTCAAGACATGTAGCATCTTAGCTAGCAATGCTAACTGTTTAGCACAGAGTCTTGCTTTGTAAACACTGTGTTTTATTGTTGTTGTTCGTCTGAATTAGTTGTGTTTCTCTGTCTGTGCTGTCAGATCTGCTGTGGACTGTCAAGTGGACGAGGATGGAGTACATGCAGCCTGTTGCCACCAGCAGCCAGGGGAACATGTGAGTTATAAGTACTAGATTTTACAGGGGAAGTATTGTCAACACCTACTAGGTGTGAAGACTACCTACATATCACACAATCAGAGCTTGGCTTCACAAAGTCCCCTTTTATTTAGAGGAAGGCTTTGTTTTGAGCTGATTATGCATTAAAAATTGATGATGATAATGTAAAATCTCAGCAACAGTGCTGGTATTTTTTTTTTATATTCAGATCATGAGAGGGGTCGATATAGCTGCGTATTTATAATAATACTGACTTGGATTTATATAGCGCTTTTCAAGGTACACAAAGCGCTTTTACAGAAACTTATTCATTCATACACACACTCACCAGTGGTGGTAACGTGTGTAGCAGACAATGTGCCAATGTGCGCCAAACGGCCCCTCCGACCACCACCAAACATTCATACACATTCACACGGGGCAACGTGGGTAAGGTGTCTTGCCCAGGGACACTACGACAGAGCGGGATTCGAACGTCATCCCTATGATCGACGACCCGCTCTACCACCTCAGCCACTGCTTGGTTTCTATAAATGTGAAAATGCTCAAACTATGTGTCTTCTCCCCCCAGCCTGTGCTGCACCTGTGGCGTCCCTATTCCACCCAACCCAGCCAACATGTGTGTGGCGTGTCTGCGTAGTCAGGTTGACATCTCTGAGGGGATTCCCAAGCAAGTCACGGCGCATTTCTGCAAGCAGTGTGAACGGTTGGTCAATAAGTCATCTATTTGTTTCTCAAGCTCTCAAAGCGATTTTTGAGAGGCTGTATCGGCTGCTGAATGAACATCTATGGTCTTTGTGCAGGTACCTGCAGCCTCCAGCCACCTGGATTCAGTGTGCTCTTGAGTCCAGAGAGCTCTTGGCTCTTTGCCTGAAAAAACTTAAAGGATCAATGACCAAAGTAAGTGTAAATATTTTTGTGTACTGTTATTGCACGAAAACACAAAAAGTCTGCAAACGTGCAGAAATGATGACACTATATCTTATTATTTTACTATTGCATTGAATACAATATATATTATTATTGATGTCGTTTTGGGATGTTAAAAGGATGAGACGATTATTTGTTTGTGAGGCTAGAAGATTTGATTTTGTTACACTGTCCTAATTTGTGCAAGCAACGTTTAAATTAGGGCATGTCACCTCACATATACGCCTAACATATGTACGTATGTATAACACATGTATGAATCTAACATGCGTATCTGGCAAGCTGTAGTTTATATAAGTATACAATTAATCTTATTTCATGGATTTAATGACGTCTCTCCTGGCAGGTGCGCCTCATTGATGCTGGCTTTCTGTGGACTGAGCCGCACTCTAAAAGGATTAAGATGAAACTGACCATCCAAAAAGAGGTAAAAAAAAGTACAGGTTGTCATTATGTAACCTGGCTTTTGTTAACCAGCACAATATACACTCCTGCAAGATCCCACACACACAGCAGCAGCAGCAGCAACATAAGATCTTGAATAAGCGTTGCGTGTTCTTGGCACAGTCGTGTGTGTTTGAGGGAGGCGAGTGCTGCCAGTGGCTGCCATCTCATCTCCTTGACCTTTAAGAGAGAACCTGAGCTGTGTCCTACACAAGGCCCACTCTTTTTGTTTGAGCTGCTGGAGGGCTCTGTGTCCTACTGTTTCAAATGTCATGTATTCTTGAAATTGTGCGGAAAAGCAAATGTTTCTCTCCCAGAAGCCCGGGTCGGCGAAAAAAGGCTGCTTCTCACCCCACGGTCAGACCATATGGTGTAACTTGTTGCTGCGGTTGGCCTCTCCAGGTGATGAATGGCGCCATCCTACAGCAGGTGTTCGTGGTCGAGTTTGTCATCCAGTACCAAATGTGTGACGACTGCCACCGTGTGGAGGCCAAGGATTTCTGGAAGGCCGTTGTTCAGGTTCGGCAGAAGGTAGGTGTCCAAGCTGTAACAAGGTGTTTTTGTCCAGATTCAGTATTTACTATTTGACTTTTACCTGCTCATGACGACCCTTTCACTCGTTTGTTTAATTCAGACACATTTATTTATCAGTTGACACACAGATGGTTGTATCATTTTGAGTCATGTCTAATTCTCAGTAAAATGTGCCAATGTACAGAAAATGGAAAGTGAGTGTTGAATTTAAATCCCATCAAAGTGTATTTTTACATTTAGATGCACCCAGTTTACTCTTGTCATAGTCCAACTTTTTTTTCAGCGTGAACAAAGAATATTGAAGCAGCTCTGCATAAAATGTTGCCATGATTTATTAAATTTCTCCACTATAGAGATAAATGTGTTTAAAATAATAGACTTGTTAGAGTAAACTGTAACTTGAAAACTGTAAATCTATACTAATAATAATTGTCCTTTTTTTCCTTAATCCCTCATTGTTCAATAGACTGTTCATAAAAAGACGTTCTACTACCTGGAACAGCTGCTCCTCAAGCACAAGCTGCATCAGAATTCCCTCAACATCAAAGAAATCCACGGTACGGCATCATGTGATCAGCACAGCACCCCTGCTCAGGCCTTTGTCTTTACAGAAATCCTATAATACGTATTTTCAAGAACTATAAATAATTTTCACTGACATTGACAGCAAAATCTGAAAATAGAATTGACAGGGGGGGAGCTGCATTGCATTATGGAAGTGGCCCATGAATATAGCCATTTTTGCACATTGCAAAAGTACAAAGCATGCTGTTTGAATACGGTTGCCTGTTATTGCACTAAAAGTAATTTACCAAATTACACCGAAAAGCGTCGCATTTGTCAACAGCGTGACTAACGTGGATTACAAGACCTGACACGATGATGTGTCGAGTGTTAATTACCTCCTCCCATACCAGACAGCAAGCCCTGCATGCATATCTCTGGTGCCAATCAGTGCACCCAGCTGTATTCGTGTGGGCGTCTGGAGGGGCACACGCTGTTCATCTAATCAGCGCGCCGTAATCAGAGTCGGCATTCCATCCCAGATTTCCAGCGGCGCGCGCTCGCTTCATAGCCTATTTAGAGACGCGAATGGAGACAATCTCGGGGGCACACATGCTCGGCATTGAGCGATCACTCAGCGGCGGGTCCCTGCGCTCTTGGACCAGCCTGTGAATTGCAACTTGGCCCCCATCGTGTAATTTAAATCATCCCCACATCTCGGCAGCACTTGAAAGCATTACAGCTGCAACATGTGGCTGCCATATTTTCCCTCCCGACCTCATACTCTCTCTCTGGCGCGTTTGTTGCATTTGCCACGGCGGTTTGTGAAGCGCACCTGTAATGAATTTTATTTGCCGGTGTGGTTTGGGGGCTGGTTTGACGGTGTCGCTTTTGTGCCTCCAGAGGGGATTGACTTCTACTATGGCACCAAGCAGCACGCTCAGAAGATGGTGGACTTCCTCCAGTGCACTGTGCCCTGCAGGTGAGCGACGCCACACAATTGTTGAATAAAAGAAAGATTACAAAACAAATCAGGCTTGATCAAAGCTCAATATGGCTTCCGGCAACCAAAAGTAATGTTTTATGCCAACAAACCATCAAAAATACTTTTCTCCTGGATGTGAGTAGAATGTCGGTGAGTTGAGGTGAATGTGAAAAGCTGCAGCCCTGAAAAGAAAACACACACTCTTTTTCTGTCAACATAACAATGTGCAATATATGTTTTTCCATTAAGGACAGAATCCTGCGTCCCTGGATTCTGTCTCTGCAGATTAGAGAAAAAAAAAAATCCTCACTTTTTTCCTCCACATTCAAAGGTCGAAGACATCCCAGCGCCTCATCTCTCACGACATCCACTCCAACACGTACAACTACAAGAGCACCTTCTCCATGGAGATAGTGCCTGTCTGCAAGGTACGCAGCGCCGGAAAGTTTGATATATTTGTTCCATTTTATTGTCTCGCTCTCTCTGAGGCGAGCCACAGTTAGAGCCGAAGCCACGCCTGCTCCGAGCTTTTGAGACGAGCCAGAGCTGTCAACTTCCTCTACACATCATCTCTGAGTCCGCTTTGTCAGTTTATGCGGGGAAAAAAAAGAAATAAAAAGAGTGTCAAACAGTCTACTGCAATGCCAACAAAAACCCGAGGCGTGCCAAGAATCTTCCAGTGTCATGTTTGTTTTGGGCGGTAACAATTATTTCTGAGTGACACTCCTGCAATGTTATGGTGAATTAATAAGTGATGACAAGAAAATATAAACTGCTTGGAGTGATTTTTGGCTGCTCATTTGACTAAATCCCAGTTGACACGAGTATTAGGTTTGTGTTTTTATACTGGGATACACACAGGAGCAAATCCTTACGACACAACTGACAATCGAATCGATATCAACATTTATTTCTGCTTGGATGCAGAATAGATTGAAAATTCTAGCTTTTGACTTTTGAAATATTTAACTCAAACAGTCCCTCCTTAATCTCAGCTGCGGGATAATGACAACTTTCCCTTGGCAGAGCGGGAGTTGAATGGCGCTCGTTATGCACGTCTGAGCAAGCCCGCCGTCTTTTCACGCTCCCCATGACCTTGGCGTGACTCTTGTCTGTCTCTTTTTCCCCCTCTGTCACCAGGACAACGTAGTGTGCCTTTCACCGCGGCTGGCGCAGAGCCTCGGCAACATGGGCCAAGTGTGTGTGTGCGTCCGTGTCACCAGCACCATCCACCTCATCGATCCCAACACGCTGCAGAGTGAGTGTCGCCGCTGTGCTGCAGTCTAAGCAACTCCGCCCCCTCAACCCCCCCCCCCAGGCACTAAGTTGTGAATACCAACCACAAATTCACATATTCATTCATTAGGATGAGCTGTGTGTGAGCAATAAGAGAAGTTGTGCACAGCAGGTCAGAGGTTTTCCAAAACAATCACTGTGAGCGTTTTTTCTTCTCTTCATTATAAAAACGAAACAAAAAGGTGAAAAATGGGCATCGCTTCTTTTATCCAAGTCCAAGAAAGCATTTTCAAATCATCTGTGTTGTCTTCTACGGATGGGAAAACCCCCAAAACAGATAGAAAAGTCTGTTTTTTTGAAAGATTTTTCTATATTTGTGTATTGTGTGTTCTTTACATTCAAATAGAAATGATATAAAATCATTGCAAGTAAATTAATATTTTTAAAATGAAACCTACTTTTCCCTAAACGAGTTCCTATAAAGAGTTAAGTCTGAGCTTATTTTGCAGCAAGTTACGTAGCAATAAAGGATGCAAACACAGCGTCGAAACATGGTTGCAGTCCGACCTTGAATAGGAAAGACAGCGCAGCAGTGTGTACTTTCACATTCGGCTCTCCAGACACATCGAGCAAAGAAGATAAAGTACAATTTGCCTTTTTTTCCCCCTACATATACATACACTCAACAGTTTGTGTGTGTAGCAGCTCAGACACTCACAATATTCACTCCTTACAATCACACAGCAATTCTGATAGCAACAAAAGCTGGAAGCAGGAAATGAATGGCATTGCCAGCTGGTGAATCGCTAACAGATGCTTATTCAACTACTTGCCCGGTTGCCCTATGAAAAAAACACAAACAAAAAAGCTTGGCAGGAAAAGTGGTGATCATTGTGGTTTTCTACTTTACTCTCTTCTTGTCTTAAGCCACTTCAGCTTCGGCACTTCACCTGCTTTACATTTTGCATTTGTGTATTTTGTACGTCGGTCCAAGGCGCTTCCTGTGTGTTGCCATGGCGATGCAACTAAAACATATTTGCCGGTTGAAGCCCTCCACTGCTGCACTAAGCTGACCTTGGTCTGCTGACCACATGTTTGTTGCAACCGTCCAGCTCGGCTTCCACAGCCTCGCCACACTTCTCAGTCACGACACAGCATGAGACGCACACAGGACACACACACACACACACACACACACACACGACGTCTTAGTTTACATTATTCATGCTGTCATGGCCAAGTGGGCTTATTTTGGAGGGATTTCTTAATCAATACAAATATGGTGACAATTAGTGATGATGTGGTTCCTCTCTCTATGGTGTAATCACTCATTACTTGAGAGGCTGCGGCGCTCCTCAGCACAAATCTGACATTTTGGAAGCAGCGCGCATGCTTTTAATTACTCTTCAAAGACCAGGCTATTTTTGTTGCCGAAAGTTTTTGGAGCCGGCTGAGGAGCAGAGAGCGCCTGGAGGCAGATCTCTGTGAGGCAGATTCGGGCTGCAGTTGGCAATTAACTGGAGTATTAGAAATATTTTTATCGCAGTGTTTTTTTTTTCTCCCCTGCTTATATTAAATTTATTTTCGATGCAGACAGAAACTCATCGCTCCTGTCTGTATTTGGTTTCATTTGCAACACTCACAGCTGGAAAAACACATTGACAGGCTAATCTGAGTCATAATATTTTCATACTAGGATTTTCTCTGAATGTAAAACGATTGAAGTTTGAGCTTTGGAGGAATATTTAAAGAATATCTAAATAAGAGCACCTCTCCTTTTAAATTGCACTTTGACATGATAACAGAAGAAATGTTCTTTTAGAGGTTTTTCAAATGAATGGGAATCATTATATCTTCCTTTTTTTTTGTCTTTAAACTCTAGTTGCCGAGGTGGATGGGAGCACGTACTGGCGCAACCCCTTCAACAGCCTCTGTAACCCGCGGCAACTGGAGGAGTTCATCGTCATGGACATTGACATCATCCGAGACCAGAAGCTGGGCGCTGGAGCCGGCGTGAGGTCCAATAAGGTGAGCACAGGCGCCTTTTTTTGTGTGTGAGTCTTGTTGCAGAACAGATTGCATTATGGGTGGAACATTGCTCTTCTCTCGGAAGCAAAATCAATAGCAAAGCATTGCATTATCCTCCAACCTGCATGCGGGATTCCTGCCAAAAAGGACGGGCGCACACAGGAGTGTTTGTTTCAGCGGCGCAGGCAATGAAGTTCGCGGGGACACGACTCGTTCTATTCACCGTCTGAATGCTGCATTATTATCGATGCAACTGTCACAACAAATTGGAGGCAGAAGAACAAGAGTAATGTTGTTCCGACGGCCTGAGACTGAATTTCCATTCCTTGCGTGCATTTGTCGCAGCACACGCTGGCTGAGGTGTGGGTCCAGAAAACCTCCGAGATGGACACCAGTCAGCAGTACCACTGCCGCACATTCCTGGGCCATCTGCTCAACATCGGAGACCTGGTGCTCGGGTGAGTGAACACAGGTGGAGCCGCTCGATTTTTGCAACAGTGGGATTTTTGCAACAGTGAGTGAGAAGTTCCAACTGCCGCGAAGCAGCTGCAGTGTTGTTCTGTTGGGCAACTGTCACTGGCTGCATTTCCATGCTGTCAATATTGCGGTTAAGGTCCCTATTCCTGTTTGTGAAACACTGGGAGTAAGGCGTTTCCATGTGTGAGCAAACAGAGTTATTCCTGTATCCATGGTCATTGTAATCAATTGGGATATAACGATCAAACCAGCGACGCATGGAAAACGCCTTGACTTTCCGCTCCCCTTTTTGTGGATCTGTCCACCCGCTACTTTCTAGCGTCTCCAAACACCAGGATGTTTGTGTTTTTCATCACACTTATGAAGTGATTGGTTTCCTCCTCACTCCAAAAGTGTGGCGTGGTGTTTCTCTCGCCTTTGGCCATGTTTACAAGTAGTTCCTGGACTCCAAAGACCAAGATTCCTTGCCAATAGAACATGTGCAGAACACGGATTCATCTTCATTTTGATGAGGATAGGAGGTAGATCGGACGATACTTGATCAGATATTCACCTTGGAAAAGGAGGAACCCAGGGGGAATATTCAGGTTTTTAAAAAACAGAATATGAGCATATTAATAACAACGTTATTAATAACGTCTTGGTGTTATCTGGAATTAAAATATGTACATATATATATATATATATATATATATATCATTCTAGGACATGCTATGGTTGAGACCTGTTTGTGCAGGGTGATGACAGGAAGAAAAACAGTTCATTAAAGCAGCAGTACGAGGCCAGAAGAAGAATGTGAGCAGAGGCCTTATCTTCTCCACTCTGAAGTGACAAAAGAAACAAGCTCTTGACTGGAGACAATTTCCCAAATGAAAACACTGCAGACGCTTCACGGTTGCCGGCGTTCTTGTTCAATACAGGAACATTTCCAAAAAGACTCGTCCCCATTAATTAATCATTCAGACGGAGCTACTTGGAGGAGGAAGCCAGGTTAGGAAGAAAAATAAGAACGACAGGATTATCATTTAATGGCGCATTTATTTCTTCCCTGTCAGGTTCGACTTTGCCAATTCCAACGTCAATGACGAGTTCCTGAATAAGATGAATCCCCATCATGTTCCTGACGTGGTAAGACTGAAGTGCAGCTCCTTCTCTGTCCTCTGCTGCCAAAACTGGGCTGTTTAGGGAGCACAGTTTGACAGTGACCTCTGGTGGTCGCGCAAGAGAAAGTTTAGAACCAAAATCCTCAAGATTATTTTTCTTTTCTTTTTTGTTTTTCTTTTCTTTCTTTCTTCTGTTCTCTATGGTACCTCCTGTTTTGCTGCAGCTAATGGGGATCCAAATTAAACTATAAACTCAACGAACAAAAAAATATCTCCCTTGTATTTGTCATCCAAGAGATACCAGACATACTGGAATCTGTGTGTAGAAGAAGAGATATTAAAGCCAAAGTGAGAGTGAAACCCTGGAAATTTAAACCAGTGTTGCATCATATAAAGTAGCCTGTACAGGGTCAGAATGTGTTATTCATTGGGATTTTTATTCATTTTACATTTGCTAGTTCATTTCTTGCATTTTTTTAGGGCACAATTGGCTGAAATGTTGTAATCGGCTGTAAATTTTGCAGCGTTTTGCAATGACTCAATGTGACTCTGCTCAGGTGCTGATCAAGAAGAGTTACGACCGCACCAGGAGGGTGAAGCGCAGGAACTGGAAGCTGCAGGAGATGGACCGGGACCGAGAGGGCGCGAACACCGACGACGAGAGGTGAGCGTGCTGCAGACTGGTGGAGAAATACCGGCACCGTCAGCCGCTCGCTGAATGAACGCAGCACGAACTAAAACGGCAATTTGCCAGTCGGAGCGGGATGGATTGCGCGATTCCATGTCTCTCTTGGGTGCTTTGACATGGAGACGGCGGGGGGGGGGCGGGTTAGCCAAGCAACCTGAGCGAGGAACATCACATCCTGCATCAAATCAATTGCCTCCTAATTCAGTTTGGGGGTCTGAGTCTGCAATGTGGTGGAGTCGCGCTGGGCTCAGAGAATGGATGTGCTTTTAAAAACAACAGTAATTTCAAATTGTTCTAAGTAAATTCTAGCGAAGTGTATTCAAATATCCTCGAAAAACAAACATCCTCAGAGAATAGTATTAGTTGCAGATTTTGGTGATTAAACACATTTGGGGGCCGTGGAGAGTGAGTTTGCAGTGGGTCGGCACAAATTTTGGGGGAAAACACCGGAGATGCCTGGAAGCGGCGATCAGAGACGTGGCATTGTTGTGCTCTCTCGGTGGTGAATAGGGTGAGAAGGTGCCAAGAATCCAAAATATCCTGTGGTGAGGGGTTTGTTTGTCTCTTATTTTGGTCTATCGTGCCACATGGTTTTGCTTTTAACTGGCTTTTTGTGTCCTCAGACAATACCAGGACTTCCTGGAGGACCTGGAGGAGGACGAAACTATGAGGAAGAACGTGAACATCTACAGAGGTGAGCAGCCTTGATTGCATGCGTATTATCAAGTGTGTGTGTTGTCATCTAAAATGGGCACACAGCAGGAACTCCCCCGGAGGTGGTTTCTGCAGATGTTTTTTGATTTGATTTTTAATGTTATGTTTCAAGGGCTGAAAAGCACTTGAGTTTTAGATAAGCTGCGTGAAAGTGCTTGTTTTTCTGTCACAAAAATGAGTTAATTTCCAGATGGAAGACACAGTTTGAAACAAAAGGCATTCTTCTGTATTAATTAATTTTTTACCTTCTGCTATAATGAAACATGATTTTGGTTGTTTATGACTTAATACAATCTTTTTAACTGATTAAGTGAAAAATCATCAGTGTATGTGTATTCCTATAAATACTTTATGTACTCAATGCTATAAAATGTTGGAAAATTACCCCAAAAAGTGCTTGAATTTGACCTAAAAAAATGTGTATGACTAATTAGCTGTTTTTAGGTTTTCAAGATTTCTACATTCATTTATGCATCTGTTTACGTCTCTCACTCTCCAGATGTTTCAAAGATCCCAGTGGAGAGCGACACGGACGACGACGGCGCCCCCCGCATCTCTCTGACGGAGATGCTGGAGGAGCTCAGCCTCTCCGACGCCACAGGAGGGGAGGGGGCCGACATGATGACAGATTAACCCCCGACTTTGCCACTTTGCAACTGACATTTGCAAAGGAAAAAAAACTATATATATTTCCAATGGACTCTTTTCCCCTTTGCAATGTACATTTCGAAGGGTTTTGGAAATTGAGTTCTACTCTACAAATTAAAAAACACGCACCTCTCACAAGCACTCTCTCGTCATGTCTTATTTTTTACTCTCATGCATCTCCAGAGATGTCCACCAGAGGGAGCTTTGGCACACTTTAAAATAAATAGTCATTCATGCAGAAAAGACACATGCAGAAGCTCCAGTCAGGCCTGTTAATGGGGTCATTTGGCTACTGTGGGCAAAATTTAAATAACCTCAGTCTTTTTTCTGCCAGTCTGTCTTCTGATATAAGCTGCAGCTGAAAGTTGTGTGTGTGTTTGGCCGCCTCATTTTAACCTGCAACCCTTCAGACTCCACACAGATGCACAACAAACAGATCAGCTCCGTCATCTGTATTTACAAAATGAAAGCCTTGACATTTTGCATTGGCTGTAAAACACAAAGCGGGTTAGAGCGGCACCGACAGGGCGCTGCATAATTTACCATCCGCTGGTTTCCTGGAAGTCAAGTGTTTAATCTTTGAATTTAAGAGGAGGTTTCGCTCCCCGCACAAAAGCAAATCAAAGGCAATTCAAGTTCTTGTAGACGTGCAATCATCTTATCTGAGACACAAGTAAGCAGATTTGATTTACATCCAAACTAGAGGTGCACTTAGCATGCAAACAAGGTCCAAAAAAAGATGAAAATCAGCCTTGTATTGTCGAGTAGCTAATACAGCTGCAAATGAAAACACAAAACTAAACACACAATCTGTGCAGCAGACTCGAAATCCAATATTTGATGAAGTAAAATTGGGTTTAAAAAAAAAAATCGAGTAAATTCATAGCCTGAGTGCAGTGTGTTCAAGTGCTTAGGAGACATTCATAGCAGGTTCAAGTACACAAAGCTATGAAATCCAACACACCAGAGGAATGTGTGTGTTGTGTGTGTTGTGTGTGTGTGTTACACGTCTCGCACTCAGCCTTGCAGAGGGCGGAGGATGCAGTGCAGTTTTGTTTTTCACAAACCTGAGCTGCTTGTTAACAGTAATCAGATCTTGGGAAACTGAATG
>CAESWR010000771.1:23736-26236 GCA_903171835.1 Mullus surmuletus
AAACACTTTCAGGGAAGTTCGTGATCACTGAACATCCAAATCCAAACGTACGCAACAAATCCCTTCAGAATTCTGCCCAGGATTTTTTTTTCTTTTTAAAAATTTGCGTAATCTCCCGGGCTCTACTGCGGCTGGCTGCTCACACTGTCAGTCCTGTGCGTCGATTGAGTTTTCTGTTTCTGCGGCTGCGGTTTGAGCTGCTGCTGGTGCCTCTGGTGGTGAGATTGTTGCTGCTGCTGTCTCTGTTGTTGCTGTGGTTGCTGTTGTTGTTGTTGTTGTTGTTGTTGCTGCGGCTGCTGTTGGTGCGTCGCCTGAGTGAAGGTGCCCTGTTGTTGAAGAGGGAAAGCTGCCTGCAGAATCAACTGGGTGGACTGGTTGCTATGGAGGAGTCGGGTGCCCTAAAAGAAAAAAAAAGTGCAAAAGAATTAAAAACAGAAGCAGTGATTATACATAATAGTATTTAAAGCATTTACTGCATGGTGCCCCCTCTGATACCTGTAGAAATTGCTGTTGTTGCTGTTGCCCCTGCTGGCCACTTTGTGCCACTACAGCTGTCTGGTTTTGGCCATCGGGTTGACCTTGGTTGGGTTGGGCTGGTTGAAGAGTCAGTGTCTGGGTTTGTCCTCCCTGCTGAAGTGAGTTGTTTTTTTTTTTTTAAAGAGAGAATTGACATTGTTACCTAACAGGAAGAAAAGCAATATTCGTCTATGTAGATTGTTAGCCATTTGCAATTAAGTTGCTTATGTCATTGCAATTCTTTGAGAGATTTTTTGACGTTAAAGACAGTTAATGGTGATCTTAGGTTGATCTCTAATCATTTAAAAACGTTTCTGAGGATTTGGACAAATTAAGTGCAACTTCATACATCTTTTTCGTTTACATTGTTACTCCTCAAATAAATCTTTTTCTTTGACTAAAAAAGTCCTGTGTGCACGTAGCAGCTGCATACCAATACTTTTAGGTAGATAGTCTTTTTAGTGCCTTTTATGACTCATAGTGCTTTGTCATCACCTGTTGCCCACCAAAGGGGTTGTACGCGGTGACCACCTGTCCCATGAACATGGAGGTGGGGACCATGACGGCACCGCATGCCATTGGAGCTGTGACAAGCTTGGTCACCAGCTGCTGCCCTTGTGGGAACCTACACAAGGAGAGAATGATTGAAAAAAGTCTTTGAAAATATGACTGCACCATAACCAGCTGGTTTCATATCAGTGTCTGGCCACAAAGCGGAGGCCGCTCAGGTGCCACAATCGCCGCCTTACCGAATCTGTCGGTCCTGTGTGAAGGTGGCGACGGCCGTGCCTTGCTGCGTATTGTTTTGTGGCAGGCTGGTGCTGATCTGCAGCACGTTGGGCTGCCCTGGCTGAGAGATCATCATGGTGTTGTAAAGCGGGGCCGGCACGGAACCCTGCGTCTGAGGCTGAGCCTGAGGGGGCTGCTGAGGCTGGCGCTGCGGCTACAGGGGGCGATGCGGAAGAAGGGGAGTCAGTGAGAAATGAATCACTTCAAACTGAGCAGAGATCCACTTTAACACATGTTCTTTAACCCTACTCTCCATTTCGGAAAACCTAAATTATTTCCCCACTGCGACCATAAATTCAGCAGAACACACTCGAGGGACATTACAAACACAGGAAGAGGGGACAATAAACTGCAGCTGAAAATCTGGTACACTCAACACATTATTATTTTCTGCCTGGATAAAAGGCTGTATTTTAGCTCGCAGAGAATGTAAGACCTCCTAATACACACAGAATATTCTGCAAGAATATCTTTTACCACGGTGCACATCCATCATATTTTGAAAACCAACAATCAAATAACACAATGCTGTTAAAATGTATGATGTTTTTCCTAAACTTTAATCCCACTATTTTGTTTGTCATTTCTGCTGGGTCTTTATGCAGAGACTTTAAATGAAGCCCCCTCCCCCCCGCCTTTTCTGTGCAAACACATGGCATTCTTTAAGATTCAAAGAAGTGTGATTGCAATGAAGACACTGCTATGGTATGAAATGCTAAGCCCCTGCTGTCAACCTGATTTACATCGATGGAGCATGAGAGGTGGCTCAAGCGATTGTTTATAATAGTTAGCATGTCACTGCACATAACAGGACTTCACAGGCACTGGTAGTATTATGTCAAGTCTCTCACATGACTGAACTCTAACATTTTGCCCTGAGGCACTCCTGTCATGTGAGTGAGATGTAAACATTACAAAGTCCATTACACAAGTCAAGTCACTTCTTTCACTTGTAACAATAATTACTTACTAGCTTGTAAAACTCTTCAATAAATGTAACCCAAAGTTAGAGTACTAATCTTGTAAGATTTTCTCTCACAATTCTTCATATAAAATACATTATAAATGGTCCTTCATCTTTAAATCTAAATAACACACCTGCCTTTGAGTCGTGGAATGTCAGTAAAAACAAGGCAAAATACAGCCGTGTGTGTGTAAGGGATGGGAAAAATGTTGAGAAAATGAATGGGGAAAA
>CAESWR010000771.1:31236-36410 GCA_903171835.1 Mullus surmuletus
AACCCATCCAGAGCCTGGCAATATAGAATAAATTAAAGATGTATATTCTTTAATATGGAAATAACAGAATTAGATGTGATACCACATACTTATGACATTTCTTAAAACATCAGACTTAAACTCACAACAAGATGTTACTTTAAAAAGAAAATAAAACAGGAAACTATTATCCTAATATTGCTAAATATATATTTTTTGGTTTTAGCTACATACTTCAGAAAGATATGTTAGTCTCCCTTGAAAAGAAGATATCATGGAGGCAAAGTTTATTTCTAATTAGATGCGCTATAAGAGTGATTTAGAGTGCAACATATAACATCTCTGACCTCCAGCATGAGCTGTGTGAACTCCTCATTGCTAAGAAATGGAGGCTTCCAGTCCTGCCTGATCTCACTCGACTCCGACTGGGCCGCAATTTCTGGAGGAGGAGGGAGAAAAATCACATTTTTTAAAAGAAGAAAGGGACAAGTAGGGAAGGATAATGTGGGTGCAGAACATAAAAGACAGCGACCAAAACGACTGTCCATGCTATGTCATAAGATGAGTTACAAAAATGTATTGATGGTACAAGGCTCAGGGTAAAGACAAGGCAGTTAAACAAAAGACTAGATAACACGCAAGAGATATGGGAGGATGTTGGTTTAAACAACAGAGTCAGGCTATGGCAAACCTGTCAGCAATAATAAATTAAGTCAACAATGCATAATGTATTTTACCCCTCACCAACTGGAACCATGCCTCATAAAAACCCAATACTCAACATGTTCCTGATAACAAGCTAATTAGCAGCGCGCTGTTGGATCTGAAACTAAATGTGGAACAAGACACGTCGACCCTATGAGGTGTTCAACCTAAACATGGGAAGTGATGTGGGGATGCTTGAAGAACCCTGACCTTTGTGTTTACACAGGAAGTCAATGCTTTTCTGCAGGATAGTGGACTTGTCCATCTTCCTGGTGTTGCCAGGCAACATCGTGCCGAGCTCCTTAATGAGGACATTGAACTGGTCTCGGCGCTTCTTCTCAGACTTGTTACGGGACACGCTGTGGTTTGAAAACAGAGATGAGTTAGTTGTTGTATTGCAATCATTTTAGCAGATTTTTTGTTGTGCTCGTTTTGCCCGAACTGGTTTAGCACAAATAACCGACCCAAAACTTGAAAGTTAAGCAAAAAGGCAAAGATCTCAAGGCACCTTGGGAGGTTTTTGCAGAAAAATTGATATCTTAATATGTTAAACCATCAGTGTATACCACTACAGCTGGTTCATGTATATATTTAGCTCACCGTTTTGCTTTGTCCTTTTCATCTTCTTCCATCAACCCATCAAAGATGCTACAATCATCCCTGTGTGGGGAGAGGGAAAATGTTTACCAACACTTTGCATGTTTTCTCCAGCTCACATGGTGTTTCCCTGTGAGTGCACACGTTTCTTGGCAGCTTGAAAGCAGATATGCATTGTTAATAATAGCTAATGGCGGTTGTTGGCTAATGAGAAGATTCCTACATGCCAGGAGCAGGTTTATTTTTGGGTCACAAAAAAAAGAGAATGAGATAGACAGAAAGAGAGAGGGAGAGCACAGGAGCGAAGGAATGTGTTATGCTTGCCAAGAAGGTTACATGTGCATTTGTATAACTGGGCGTGTTCCCGAGGTTTCTGCCTACCTTTCATCTAATTCAGGTCAATACTTTTATTTGTACAGATGGATACGATTTTGAGCCGTTTACATACTTGTGATGGTCATTTTAATTCCCAAAAAGGAGAGAAATCAGTGTTTTTATAAGGGAGAGGTTTCCCAACAGCCATAATCTTCATGCAGTAGAGAGATTCTTCAGACGTTTGATTAATCAACCAACACAAGGGAGCGTGTAAACACATTTCCCAAAATTCACCTGCATAAATTACTTGAATTATTTAGCAACAGTGGTCCAGACCTGATGCAGTGACATGGATGATTTTTCAAAAACTCTTACATCTGAACTCAGCTTCCACCTGTGTCTGTATATAGTTTATTATAATAAATAGTTTATTATAATAAATTGTATAATTTCTGGCATGCCAACAGCTTGTGTGTTCATGTGTGTGCTACAACATACCCTATGCTTGATGTCATGGTGGCTGCTGATCAGGGCTGTGGCTGCAGTGACTTGCTCTTTAGGCGTGAGGGAGGCATTTGGAAGTCCACCTTGAGGAAAAAAAGAGTGGAAGAGGTATCTTTAGCGGCAGTTATATTGCAACTTGGATGACAAACATATTGATGAGTATAGTGTACGTTGGATAGGGATACACATTGGTATTTGTTGTTTTCTTGCCTTCACACAAACACATCACTCTAGCATTTTTCAGAGACAGATTCTCACCACTAACAATGTGGTGACAGACGGGTTAACATGACAGGGTTTAGGAACAGCATGAGAGCCTGTGGAAGTGTAGTGTACAGATTTTGAGTGCTCGAACCTCTCGAACATAAGGTTTTATTTTTCCATAATGATGTATAACTGGCAGGTTACTCGGGCAGGTAGATGTGACTGTGCCAAAGGGAGAATTGGAGCTTGTCACAGTGACAGAAATAGTGCCTTAATCATTTGCTTTCATTTTCATATAACTGATGCATACAACAGCACCAAAAACAAAAAACAAACATTATGTAGGCGGGTTTGTTTGGAATTTATCTATTTTTAGTCCCAGTGTGGTTTTTTCAGTTTAATTGCAATTTTAAACATTTCATTAGTGTTCATAATACTATTTACTCTTACTTTATGTACTTTTTATCTGAACTTATAACTGAAAAATATATCTAGCTTTAACTTTACTGAATCCTTAATCATAACAAAGATGCCTCGTGTAATTACATTAGATTTACTTGGTTTAAAAGAATGGCCTGCATGACTAAACTTCAAAATCTGTCATAATCTAATTCGAATGCATCACAGTGCAGCTGACTGTGCTCATGTGTAGGCATTCATGTTTGTGTGTATGTGTGTGTATGTGTGTGTGTGTGTGTGTGTGTGTGTGTGTGTGTGTGTGTGCGTGCGTGCGTGTGCGTGTAAAAACACATCTCACCCCCACTGCAGCCTGTGCACGCCGCCAGTTAAGGATTTCTTCTTAGGGGTCGTGAAAAGGGTTTGGGGTCATTAGGGGTCACAAGAGGGCACCAGACCGCAGGAAAGACATCATGGACCTTTAATTATAAAAGGGAGGAGTAAATGTGGGTCATTCAGGGTGAAAAGGTCAATTTGGGGTTTTATAAACAGGCAACTCCATATTCAGTCATTGCAGAGTATTGAAGAGTATTACTGCATGTTCAAAATTAACCAAATACGGAAAAAAAAAAAAAAAAAAATTTAACCTGATTTTCAATCATTTCTATGTCCAGATTATCAGACAAATTTCCTATGAAATTGAATGAGTCTGATTTTATCATGGAATGTATGACAATTGCTAACTAAGGATATGATCCAAATAATGAGACCAAGAAAAAAAACCAGACACAATGTGAAGGGGAAGGCTATGCATTCAAATACATTTTGTAACATGTAACGTCTAGTGAGTCATCCAGCAATCAGAAAATTAGGCCTTCCTGTCAAAACCGTAGTTTCTTGCTATTCATACTATGTGCATGTAGTCATGTGACTGCTTTGTATGACTCAATTAATGATGTTACTAACTGAGTAAGGCAATGAAGCCAGTCAGTAGTCAATAATCAGTAGTCAGTAGTGAATAAGAGGTGATTCAAATGTGCAAAACTCACTCTCTGGAATGTCTCTTCGAAGGCAAAGTTCGGTGTATTCAATTCTATCCTTCCAGGCACTGACAAACCTTCACGTGAGCCACACCTTACCTATGACATACAAAATGAAACGCATTCATTCACAAATGCCGACCTGGCTGTGCTCATTGTTTACAAGTCATGTAAATCGTGACCGGCAGCAAGGTATGCAAATAATCTTAGTGGCTACAACTTCATTACCTGAAGATGGAGACTACAAACAAACAAACAAACAAACAAAAACCAAACGCATCTAATAATCATTTGGTTTGTTGAATATCAAAAATTAGAAGCTGCAGATCAGGTTTCCAGGTTTGAGGGTGACAATGAAAACAGGGAAATGTTAACCATTTTCTGATTAATCCAGTGAACTAAATCAGCAAACCGTTTCACAAACCCATGTTCTGAGAACACTGTGTGAAGTGTGGGGATCAGGGGATCATTTCTCTCTCCCAGAAGAAAAGGTGACGTTTTCAGCATGTTACTTTCTGAGACAATCAACATAAAGCAGTGTTTTTCAACCGCTGTGCCGTGCCGTGACATATTGTCAGGTGTGTCTTGGGAAATGATCCAATTTCACCTAATTGGTGTAAAAAAACATTTTTTTTATACAAATGAATGATTATCTGCAAACAATGTGCCATCGTCGGGTGTCTGTGCCGTCTCGTCACTGGACAGAACACACTTTATATTGTTAATAAAGGCTAGAGTTTAAAAAAGGTTGAAAAACACCGACATAAACCGATATAAAACACAGAAAGATACAATCATCGTGATTAGGAGCCGCCAAGCCAATGATTACCTGAATGTAATGACTAATCCGTTACTATACAATATGGGTAACAAAGGTGGCAAACACTTCAAACCCAAAGGAAGTTCATCCAAGAAATGCAGAATTCTAACAAGAAACCCAAGATGCGCATTGCTTCATCAGAGCATGTTGCCAGGTCGTAGTGGAGGGGGGGGATAGATGTGGAGGTGGGGGGGGTCTTGAAACTGTCAAACAGCCCACGGCACAAACAACAAACCGCCACTGTGGCCCAAAGAGCCCCGTTTAAGATGATCCTGCAGATAGATATGAAGGTCACAGTTTGCCAAGTAAATCTATGCACCTAAACACAGCCAAAGAAAAAGGTGTATTACTCCGCCATAATCTGGGTGACACACGGGCATTTGGTGCAACACCTCGACCGTGGGAGACACTTCCCTGACCTACAGCCGTGCGTTCCTCACGGCTAAGCCTCTTCACTGGGCGATGGTTCTCCCCACCGTGCACCACTGACAGCGAGCCCTGCTAGCCGTGCTGCTAAAACACCAGATCCTTCCACCACAAAAGCTATTAGCAGCCAGGAAAAAAAGGGCGGGCTACGCGTTTTTAATACACCTTTTTTTTTGTGTGTGTGTGTG
>CAESWR010000771.1:74366-90490 GCA_903171835.1 Mullus surmuletus
TAGCTTCAAGGGATGTGAGGCTTTTCTTCGTCACAAGATGACTCTAATCTCCCCCTCCATACTGAAGAAGTATGGCATTCCTTTTGATAAGGTGGGCTCTCAACCTCTTTGAAAAACGACTCTGTCCTCTGCTTCTTGACATTTAAACTTCTGTTTTTCAGGAATTTTGTAAAAAAACCACTTTCTGCCACCGAAATTAGCTGTGCTCACTTTGATTGATTTGTAGGACTTTAATTAAGTTCTCATTTATTTTCCTTAATTTGGCTTTAAAATAAACTCAAACCAGATCAGTTTTATTTCTTGTATCTATGTCTTTCCTTGCTCTTCTTCCCTCTCAAATATAGATTACTCAGGAAGCTGGAGAGTTCATGATCACCTTCCCTTATGGCTACCATGCGGGTTTCAATCATGGTTTCAACTGTGCTGAGTCAACCAACTTTGCCACTCTGCGCTGGATAGATTACGGCAAAGTTGCCACACAGGTAACATTCATCCCGGATCAGTTTAATCAGACAAGTCTATAAAGAATTATCTCACTATTTGTTATAAATAATGGCTGAGGCTACAACATCATTCATGTCAATTTATTCATTTTGCTGACAAAACTTTTTCGAACAATAGAAAATACATTGTGTTTTTCTCCCCCACAGTGCACGTGTAGTAAAGACATGGTCAAGATATCCATGGAACCCTTTGTGAAGCGCTTCCAGCCCGACCGATACGCTAATTGGATGGTGGGCAAAGATTCGGCACCTCTTGACCACACACACGCCACTCCAAGTACAACACCTGAGCTGCAGAGCTGGTTACAGAGACGCCGCAAGACAAAAGCTTCAAATAAAGGGTACTGTATACTGAATCGGTATTTATGCTTTTATGCTCTGTTAAGGCAGGCAGAAAAGCAATGGTGTTTGTATTCACTAGTTGATTAATTTAATACAAACGTGAGATGGAATCTTGGATGGAAATGCGTGGTTTTCTCGTGTTCTGTTTTGTATTCCTTCCAAATTACAGCGGTTACTCATTTTTGGAAATAGTCATATTGTTCCTGGAGAAAATCGTATTAAAATCTCAGGCTAAGCCAGCAACTGTAGATGCGAAACTGGGTTGTTGCGAAGTGTTGCGTTCTGATTGTTCCAAATCCACCTGGGCACTTAAACACACATTACATGTCGTATGCCTAATCCATAAAAAAAAAAGTGTTTATAAAAACAAAAGATACAAATTCATCTCTGTATTTGGGGATTCAAAAATGCTGCTACACTTGCTCCTCCTGTCCTAGAAGTGATCGCGGATTAGCATGTTTGACAAAAAAACAATCTGACAATGAATGAACAGCTACCCCTTGAGGGGAACCTGCTAGATGTGATTAAGTGAGTCTCAAGCACCTCCATGAGTTGATTTGCATGGATTAGCTACGGGCGCCACCAGGATAGCAAGGGCCCTGTGCTGACAGGAACCCTCAAGCCATATTAGAACATGATATTAAATGGGTAGTGCGGCCCGATATGATTTTTAATGGGGCACAAAAGCTGCACCCCTGCTAATGATAATGATAGTAATAATGATAAAAATAATAATAATGATAACAAACTAATATTATAATGCTCTGTGAGAGGCAATTATGTTTGCTTATTCTGTTTCTCAATGTTAAGGTGGACAACTGAAGGTCTGTGTTGGAAAATATGAATGGCAAGATGCCAATGTTGGAGACCTCATTGTTTTGGCTTCTTCGCCGATGCATGTTGGCAGAAAAATGTGGCAGCTGCTAAAGTGTTCAAATGTTCCCAATTTGCCATTGCCATCATTGCTCTTCAGTGTCAATGGGGGGTTTAGATTTTCAATTGTCTTTGATCTTGCTCCCTCACTACAGCGGCATCCACTCTCGAATGCGTTCGAAGCGCCTGAGAACCACTGAGGAGCCCGTTGGCCTGGATGGCAGTTCGGCACTGAGCAGCAGCAAGAGGAAAGGCCCAGGTGGTCCGCCCGGAGCCAAGGTGCGGAGGTCCGTGTCAGGGACAGCCTGCAGGGTGGAGGAAGACGAGAAGGAGGAGAAAAAAGAAGGCAGGGAAGCTGAGTCAAAGCACAACCAGAATCCTAATTCTTTTCAGCTTTCTGGTAAGAGACTGACTGACACAAGAAGGTATTTGAAAATATCACTTAAACTATGTTTTCTCTGTAGACGCCTTGTGTATTTAACCACGGGTCACTCACTTTGCATCCCTCTGTCATCCACAGGTCCATGCACACAGATGTGTGTGGTCAAGGTGAATCGAGTGGAAAGTAGCAGTTTGGGCTTATCGTGTATGAATCCCAAAACCCCTCAGACCAATCCCTGTCCCTCACCTCCATCCTCAGCGAAGAATGACCTGACAGCGGAGACAGTCACTTGCACTGACCCTCAGCACCTCTCAGGGTCAGAGGTCAAGAGCAGGACTGCTGAAGACCTCAGACATTTGCCTGAGGCAACAGAGCCACTTCCAGGAATTAATGAGTCAAAGCATTGCTTTCCTGAACCACAAGACCTCTTGAATTCTCAGGACTGCTCAATCAGGGCTCATCCGCTGGAGGCCAGCAAACATGACCCATCTTCCCACGAAACAATCACCTCTGCGGATACTGAGATGGACTCATGTCCCTCCGGTTCAGAACCTCAGACATCTAGTATTGAAAACTCTTCAAGCCTAAAACCAAACACTAACATCAGTATAGACACGTGTAGTGAGAATCACAATAACACTACTAAACCAGAGGAAATGGACACCCTTGACCCAAAAAACATCAATCCACATTTCACTACAGAAGCACTTTATGGTACAAAAATTGCACCAGTAGAGGGGGATAGTTCCACATTATGTGGCTCACCCTCTTCTTCAGGACACAATTTAGATAACAGCATCACTGAGGAAAATACTTCCCCTCCTCTGTTACAGACTACTTTAGCCGAGATGCCACATCTCACTCCTGAGCCAGCACACAAAGTTGGAGTCTGTCCTTTGCCACCGGTACTGACCCAAGAGATGCCCTCCCTCACCCCCGCTGATGACGGACTAGCTGACGTCCCCAAAACTAGGACGAATTCTCACCAGGCTGCACCTGTGCTGCATCGGGAGTCGCCAGCTGGCTCCCCATCTCCACACAAAGCCAAACAGGAAGAGGCAGAGACTGACTTAATGTCAGAAAAATCTCTTAGCGTAGTACATGCCAACAACTGGCATTTAGATTCGGCAGGGTCTAGTTTAGAACCTAACATGGCCAGCAATGCTACACACAAAGAAACATCTGGCATTGACCATGAAATTCTAACAATGCCAGAAATTGCTGCAGAAAGAGATCATACAAAGCCGGAAGGTCTGACTCCTGGACGGAGCGGTGCTGCCTCCTGCCAGCTCGCTCAGAGCATTTCACCTCAAACAGAGCAGCAGTCCAGCTTAGCAGAGTTAGCAAGTAATGACAACTCCAAGGACCTGGCTCAGCGAGACATCACATATGGTCTAAGCAGTTCTGGCCCGCCTTTGACTGATACTTCAAACAATAATCTCAAGTCCCCTTCACCTCCTGTATGTAAGTCAGCATTACAACTCCAGCACAGCACATACTCCCCATCACACTGTGTGTCCCAAAACGCATACACAGAGCCCAAACCTTTCTCTAGCAGTATTTGGAAAAACTTCAGTTCCCAGAGTCCTGCAGTACTCATACAAAGCCTCCACCCAGAACTCCCGTCTGATTTCACTCACGATCCACTACCTTACACAATGTGGACGGAACCGCAGTGCAAAGAGGTCACAGACCTGGAGGACCCAGCACAGGACCTCCGCGAGTCCGAGAACCAGGGGGAAGATGCTGGACCTCTCACTTGGGCCCAGCTGGAGCCCACCTCACTGGTCTCAGTCAGTGCAGCAGAGCCTCTGGGGCTTTGTGGGGATTACGAGCACCACAGAGGGGAAGCAGATGGGGCTGAGGCCCTTTCGCTGTGCAGGGAGATGGCGAGGCCAAAAGAGGGAGAGGAGAGTCTGCACTCTGCTGCTGCTGTTTCTCCTCTGGTCATGCGAGCGGGAGAAGAGGACAGGGTGTCCGACATGGAAGAGGGGGGGTCCGATGGTGGAGAGGCAGGACGGCCAAGCAGTGCCAAAGGGGAGAGCAGCAGTGACTCAACTGATGAGGAGGAAGAGGAGGAAGAAAATGATACAAGTAACTACGACTGTGATGAATCAGGCCTGGAACCTGGGGAGGTTTGTGCTGTGAGTCTTTCTTTACACACAATCAAACACATTCAGTCCCTTTGCCCAAGTCTCATAAAAAAATCTTCAAATTCCTTTGCACAGATCTCATAAAAATTATTTGCACTCTGCTTCCTTCCAATGATGCCTCTTTAGTACCCTGCCCTGTCAGTAAAGAGGACCACAAAGAGCTGGCGTCACCCACTCAGGAAACCTACTGCAAGGGCTGTACCTACTGCTGTCAAACAACAGGCTGCCAGTGATGATGGTGGGCACATATAAACACACACACAAACACTCGGCCGGTTGAAAGGTATCACTTAGGTTGAGCTTTAAAAAGACCACAGCGTTTCGAGAGAGTGACATGCACATGCTGGAAGCCAAGGGCCACACTCACTTCAGTAAAAACATTGGAACATTTCCTGTTGTGGTTTGTGTTGCACACTGGGTGGCACAGAGCCAGCAACCATCACCCCTTCGCCAAAAGCCATCGTTCTTATGACATTTGCTGGTTGAATTACAATGAACCGGAATACAGTTGCCATAACATTTTTTTTTTTCATAGCCCAGTTGGGTTGCTCGACCAAAACCCAATATTCAAAATTCAATTAAATATCCCAAAACCCATAACAGTTTCTTTTGTCAGTTTAGTAAATCTCAAAGGAAATTAACTTCCGAGCGAATGGAACTGTTGCCATAATACCATTAACAAAAACCTTAAAAATTGAGTGATGTCAGGTAACATTTGTGTTCTCCCACAGTGAAGCTTTTTATAACCACCGAACCATTCCACTCTGTGGTCCCCCTTCCCCTCGCCCCTCCCTCGTTTTTCACATTTTATGTCCCCCAAAATGATTCCTCTGACGTCAATGTGTTCATAAACCAAAAAAGATTTCACTCTCAGGCCTACCACAGTAAAATGACCTAGTGATGATAGATACTCTTATTTGTTTTCATGGTTTGAACAATATGGGAGGAGGGGGCCCTCAATTAATGCCTATTAATGCATATACACACACCCTGCCACTTCATGCCCATGGTCGTGTTAGGATGAATAATGTAGCAGCCATTTTGGTTGTTTGTTTCTCACAGCAATGGCCATGTCATGATCATCTCCTTCCAAGGGATAATTTGTATATGGTGATGAGAGCTTTTTAATTATTCAAGGCAATTTTATGAAAAGGGCTTCATTGAAAAATGTCACTTGATAAAAAAATCGCCATCACAGTTGAGAGATTACATCTAATGTAGCAGCTCAGTCTATTAATTCCCCTGAAGCCATCTGGGAAAATAATGCACACTATGTTTTGGATACTAGGGTCACTTAATTAACAAACTACCAGAGAGCCGTGTTAAAAGAGGCACCAGTTAAATCAATCCATGCCTTCAATGTTGATGGCTTTATTCTGGTCACTGCTTAGAACCCCCTGAAGCAAGCTTGGCGGAGGAGGAGGAGCCCGAGATGGAAGCATGGGCGAAGCCCCTCATCTACCTGTGGCAAAACAGGAAGAGCTGCTTCACAGCCGAGAGAGAGTACAACACTCAGGCAGCCACCACCGAGCCACACTGTGCTGTGTGCACGCTCTTCATGCCCTACTATCAGGTGAGGAGCAGCTCCGAGTGCTGCATATTTGTGTCCTGCATTCATTACATACAATTTCATTATTCATGTTTCCTCTTGCAAGATGGATCATATGCACTTTTCTGTTGTGGTTACAAGTGAATGTTTTCCACAGAAATGTGGAAGTATGTAGTCTCATGAATCGCAAAAACATTTTTGAGGTCTCCATTTAAGATGTTGTTTAGCTGCATTCATTCGTCAGTTTTTGTTGTAACCCTGGCACAAAGAGTAGCACGTCCTTCGGTTAAACACAGACTATATGTGGCCAAGAACAGAATGTTTTAAGAATATACAGAAAGACTGAGATACTCCAATTTAATAATGTAGCGCAGTGTTATGTTTGATTGTATTAGTGCTCCCACCAGTTACAAAGGTCACATGGGTTTTTGAAAGGGTTATCATTGTCTTAATGGAGAAGGACCTCCTGTTATTTTGCACCAGCTAACATTATGTGAGTGAAATTTTATTAGGGGGTGGAGGGGAAATATTTTATTATCCTCATCCCTCTGTGATATTAATCCTGTCAAAGTCAGGCTTAAGAAGAACATGGAAATCACCAAGTAATTTTCGTCCCATAGGCTGAAGACAAATCAGAGGACAATAGGCCCAATATAACTGTGGACACTCCAAAATCCTTGTCTCCGATGGAGGACGCGGCTCATCCCGGCGGGGGTCTGAGGAGAACCAAGCCCCTGGTGCCAGAGATTTGCTTTTCTTTCCGGGAGCAAAACTGCCCTCCTACTCCCACCAACCGCCTGCTGCAGGAGGATGGCACCTCCCCTCTGCTCTCCTGTCAGGGCTGCTGCCTGCAAGTGCATGCAAGTACGTAAGCGCACACACGCTGTGTATGTGTGAGGGAGGGGGAGGGAGGGAGGGAGGGAGCGCGGCGCATCCAGAGTTTGATCTCGGCGTTGAAAGCATAGTTTATTGTCTCAAAACATAGCGTGCTCGTACCACCTACCACACCGAGCCACATTGTTTGTCTCTACAACTTGTGCTTGTCTCTCTGAAGTAACGGCAAGAGGGTCAGTGGGTTTAAGTCCTGACTCACTCCATCTCAATGTTCCAACACCCCCTCTCCATTTCCCTTTCTTTGCCTCTCGCTGTGGTTTGGAGTATTTTATTTCCTTCGTCAGCCGAATGAGGGTGCATCCTCTGTCTTCACCACACATACTTCCTGTCCAAAAGCCCCAAGTCAGTGCAGCAGCACCCACCCCCCCTCCACACACACACACAGACAAACTCACTAAGAACACCCGGAGCCCCTCTGAACGCAGATGGAATACACGGTACATTATCTCAAATCCTTATTCACACGGTTGTGGATTTCTTTCCCGATCCGCACACACGCACACACACACACACCTTTCCACTACTCTAAGCCTTGAGTCAGTCTGCCCCAGACTGGCAGACACATTTGAGTCCCGGCGCATTAATTCTCACACACTGCCTCAATTCCACAACTTTAAAATGACATCGCTAACCCTTAAGTCAGCCTCAATCCCTCCTCTCTGCCTTGCCGCTTTTGTTGATCCCACCTCATGTATTACTCTGAGCAGTGTAGGTGTTGACATATGTAGTGCGTGTGTGTGTGTTTGCAGTGAACTGTTGTGCGCGGTCACACATGTGTTCGGTTGCCGTGTGAGAACGAAGAGTGGGGTGGGGGCATGAGGTCTATGTCATTTGACACTGATGAAAAAGCCACAAGTCTGGTTTTGAGCAGCAATAAGTATGAGTAGATGTTGCGCTCCCTCCTCTCACTGTTATTTGAACTTGAGAAAGGAAAGAGAGGTGAGCTGAGATTTTTATGTTTGGTTTGGTGATGGATAGTGGAGGAAAAGAACAGAGACGTGGACACATACAGATTTAAAGCGTTTGTTGCAAGTACAAAAAGAAAAAGTCCCCTTTCGTTTATGTGTCCAAAGCCTCTGGTACATGGATCTTAACCAACCGCTCAATGTGAAAAGACTCACATTTGTTTTACTTTTATATTCCAAAGATTCTGTTCCTTTCAAGACCACCAGCACTCTTTTTTTTCTCCTATAAAATATTTGCGCTACACTATTGCACCATAGATGAAACCCTCAACCCCGACCATATTTACACAAAGTGGCTGTTATTTTTTCCCCCGCTCCTTGTGTTTTGCCGTGTCTGTCAGCCGTGCCACATGGGTTACAAAAGGGCAGCTGCGTAAAGTGTCTGGAATGAAAGCATATTGTCACGCCAGTGCGAGTATGACATGGTTGTGGCAGGGGGTTGTCACACAAAGCCCCCTTTGATGTGTGGAGGATCACACAACTAGATCAGATGCAGTCCTTATAAACAAGGGTGCGCAGATATACAGCTCTGGTCTCCTGTGTTGTCTGCATTTCTTGTTTGACTACGCCCACACACACACACACGCACACACACACACAGATACCATAGAGAGATCTCCTTTTCCACGCAGTCGGCAATATTTTGCTTTTTTTTCCCCCTGCATGGAACGCTGCCTTTCTGTTGAAAATCTGTGGAAACATTGTTGATGTGGCATTTTTCTTCTGTTCCTCACAACTGACAATTGAATGTCAGTCATATAGTTTGCTGTTCTCTGTGAAAGTGGTACGTGGCAGCAATACAGGCTCTGGAGTGAAAACCGAGATATAACCTCTTACCGTGATTCATAATTTCGACCTTAATTTATACCAAGTGCCTCTTTTTTTCTTCCTAAGGTTGCTATGGTGTTGCTGCAGATGACATCAGTGAGCAGTGGTCCTGTGATCGCTGTACTGAAGGAAGCTTTTCAGCAGTAAGGGAATCTATCAGTCCTGTGATGTCGACCTCCTTTGAACTTTGTTGACAACTTTGTAACCCTGATAAATTGTGTTTGGATGGGTTTGATTTGCGCTTTGCTGTATATCAAGGGCAAGGCTCAATATTTTTCAGGTGTACATGTTGAACAGCCTGGCCCAGTCACATTCAGTGATGTGATTGTGTTAGTTCAAAGAAGAAGAAAGAAAATTTGAAATTTGAATGTCACTCAGTTGGGTGCTTACATCAACCAAGTCAAGTCATCACAGAACACAAATGATCATAATTTTGCATATTTAATGTTTATGTATTCATGTATTTGCTGTCTCCAGATTTTTATTTGAATCCACACTGAAGTGGATACTGGCCTCAAAATGTAAAAGAATAAATAATTCATCACCATCTCTGCATTATTCCCAGGCAGAGAAATTTGTTTATTTAAAAATGTGTACCTGTGCTCAAGAAGGGATCCACCCCTCATAATACCCCTCTTGTCCCATTCCAAGAATGTATAAACAAATGCAATCATTGATAGGACAGTCGAAGTCCTCCTCCTGCCTGCGTTGTTCTTTTTTTCTCTTAAATTAAAGATGGCATATGAAAGAGGCTGCTGTTTGCTTACATTTCGAATGCAATTTTGCAAAGACTATGCTTCAATTTTGTCCCCCAGTGGGAATGGAAAAAAATGGATTATTGAATATATCCAATATGTACATTTGAAGTATTGCACAGGTAAAAAACATGGGTGGTATTGGATGATCAAGTCCTAAATTTGGTGGGTTTGGTCTATAGGGAGCAGTGTTGGCTACACAGCTTCAATCGGAAAATAAAATCAATTTGTCATCACTGTAGTATTTGTTATATACAGCATGGATCAGAGTAGATAAAAACATAAGGAAGAAAAATAATCTTGTTTTTTAATCCTTTGTCTCACCATTATCTCAGGAATGCTGTCTATGTAACCTCAGAGGTGGAGCACTGAAGAAAACCCAAAATGACAAGTGAGTCACACTTCTTTTGTTATATGATAAACTCAATTTTGTTTTTTTTGTTTTTTTATGCAAATTCATCTGTAACCCCCAGAGCACACATGAATGAGTCATGCAACGGTCTTAATCAAGGCCAATGTATTAATCTATTTGGGTTTGTATGTACACATGCAGATGGGCCCATATAATGTGTGCAGTAGCACTGCCCGAGGCAAGGTTCAGCGATGAAGCAAGGAGGGGTCCCATTGACACCAGTATGATCCCGATGCAGCGGTATAAACTGGTGAGGAGACATCACACACTCTCACACACTCACACACACGGGGAATTCCCCAGGTCCTTGAGGACACGCATCGTCTAATTAATGAAGTGTTCACAGTTCTAATTAACAATGTGAGATGAACATGCCCGCAATCAAAGCTAGATAATTAACCACTGGTGGGTGGGAGTGGGGGTTTTTCTGTGTGCGTATGTATGTGTGTGTATAGGCTTGTCCGTGTGCAGATGTTTGCCTATAATGCATTGGTATGTCTGTCTCTGCCTTTGTGTGTGGGTGTTTGCTTAATGAGACAGCTGGAGTGTGTCTCAGCAGACCTGACATGTTGCCACTAAAGTTAGCTCTGCTGCGGGCGCCATGATAGCTCAGCATAAAACGAAGTGAGGTTCATCCGCGTACAAGATGGATAACGGCGACAAGCACCGTCTGTATTAAATTACTGCCTATCGCACATTCAGAGGGACTTGTCAACCATCAAAGACCATATCAGACATCCTAAAAACTAAACTAAACTTAACTTCCTCTGGTATGTAAAATCAGTGCAGTGTCACATCGTTTTTGCAGGCCTCTACTGTTGACGGAGGCAACCTTTCCTTTGCACTCTCTGATTTACTCGTCGAAGCTTTGGCTGCATGGTTGAGGTCAGCATGAGCACCATTCAGGGTCCAGCAATCTTCTCCTCTTTGCTTTGCAGGTTCAAAGAGATTTGACAGTCACTGCGGTGAATCGTTTTCTCTGGCATGGACCCGCTGCACTTTTCCATCCTTTTACACAGCAAATTTGATAAAGTGCATTTCCCCTTCTGTCAACTGCAAACGCCTTTCTGCCTTTTTGGCCCCCAGGCGCTGATGATGTTTGAGATTGTTGCTCAAACACATCAAAATGCACGATAATTTTTCTTCTTGACTTTTTTCTATCTGACCTCCATGATGACTATAATGTTGCGTCAGCTCTGATCATAATAGTCATTTTGTAGTTCACAGTGCTTTTGACTTTTATTGCATTATACTGACCAGTGTTTGTAATGTTTTTGATGTATGTATAGTTGGAAGACTGTTGAACGACCTCACAGTACTATAAAGTTTAATAAGGTTCTATGTACCAAATGGACCAGGACGTATTAAGGTTCAAACATCAGATCATCAAACCTGAAAATAGCTCAAGGGACACTGCTGCGCCGTTACTGAATGGGACGTTTGTGGACACAGTGACATTACCCACAGGGTCTTTACAAGGATATGGTTCATATCTGTTCACACCACACTGAAATTAAGCTCATTTGGTTGTGACAGCACAAACCACAAGGTCAGTTCCCATATCCACGGCCAAAATCTGAACAAAACGAAAATTGCTGCTCTGACTGGAAATGATGTTCACAAAAAGCCATTAATATGACCCTAATGATGCCCAAAATCTTCATGACATGTTTTGAGAATATCGTAATTTCGTTTAATAGCTTGTAAATCATGCTCATTTTGTCCTATGATCATTTATTTTTTGTGGTGACACAAGTGATGCTGCTGAAAGCAGATCATTTGGTAAAGTATATTCAGTTTTGTTTTCTGGAATCAGATCTCAGGATGTTTTACTGACCGCTATCTGTTTACTCATGCTGCATGGCTGCAAGATGACACAGCATATTTACTTTCTGCTGCCATTTTTAAAAAACTAACAAACGTGCTGACACTAGTTATTTTTTGGGCGAGTATGTGCTTTAATGGAGGACAAAACAGATGAGCCTCTTGTAAACAACCTATTCTTAATGAAGGTAAAAATGTGAGATGAATAAATGGGTTCCTTCACACAAGCTGTGGCTCAGGAAAAACAATGTGATTCTTGTGTTTAAAGATGACAGATTTTAAAGAAACGAAATGCTGCCAAAGTTGATGGTGGTCTGTTTTACCTCCAATGTAGCCCATTATTTGCACCACCAGCCACGTGTTTGAAGCTTGCATTGGACCCATTGCCCTCGGAGCTGCCCACTACATTCATAATTTACTATCACACAACACACACGCACACAGGCGCGTGCTTGCACACATTCATAATTTACTGTGGGAATGTTCTTAACGCATGGCTCAACATGGGCACCCTAATACATCCCGCAGAAGGTGCAGCCACGGTGGAAAGTGGGTTAGGCTCTCTCTCACACAAAAAACCCCATTAAACAATGTTAATGTCCTCAAATTACTTCAAACATAATATTTCCACAGGTTGCTGCACGTAATTACCCCTTCACACATAGAAAGAATCACAGCCCCCCTCCCAGTAGACACGGGGAGGGTTGCATGCCAGTCAGAATCTCGTCATGCCGGCCTCAGTAGGTGGACGAGACAGTCAAGCCAGTTCATCAGCACACTGCTGTCCATAATAGAGGAGGTATGGGAAAGGGTTTTTACGAAATGTAGGCCAAGATAGTCACCAAGAAAGCGCTGAGTGAAAGTCCCCTGGCACAGAAATGGAGGAGCCACTAAGCAATCGAGGCTTCATTAATAGTCAAAAAAATGGGGCGATAAAGTCGAGAATTTTCGTCACCTGCTTTAGACAAAGTGCATTTGCGGGTTGCTTTACAAGAAGAAAAGAGCACTTTCTGAGTTTTTCCACACACAATATCTCCTGATCCTCGGCTGATACCTGACTTAAGTAGGCTAAGCTGATAATTGTGGAGGCATAGCCAGAGCTGCTGTAGAGGTTAAATTTAATTAACGCTGCCGAGGTTAACTAGTTACATCAGCTATTGATTTTTCGCAGAAGTTAACAAAGGACATTTATTTCAGATGCTTTGCTGAGACACTTTTAAAAAAGAAAATAGATCTGCAATTTTCTCAAATGCTATGAGACTGAAAATGTCATCTTGAGGCCTTTAATTTTCATTCATCTTTAAACGCAGTGTCTCCGTTGTCCTGCCGCACATTGCGAATCGGTCAACAGCCGACATGTCATCATACGCTGCTATACATTTCGTATTTGCACACCAGCTAATGCCCATTGGGCTCGTTCACCCCTAGGCACTTAAAAAGACATTTGGCTATAAATAGAAATATTACAGTCAACATGCATGTAGATATCCGTATGGATTTCACCCAGAATTAATGAATAAATCACCTTCAAAGACACACAAAACCGCACGGCGAGAGGGAAGGGAGACGGGGGCAGGGAAGTGAAGCGCAAAAGAGCATGGTTGAGTGTTTTATTAGTAGAGCGAGGGGAAGCGGAGTGAGATGGGAGGTATGCAAAAAGGGGTGAAGGAGAAATGGGGAGCGAGTGGGGTTATAATAGGAGGGTGTCGTCATTTTTTCCCCCCTCTGTGGGAGAGCAGGGGATTTGCGGAGAGGCGAAATGCCACGGCCAAGGAAATGGACTTGATGGGCCGTTTGGTGCAGAAAACCGAGGGATCGTCTTAAAAATTTAGGTGCGAGTGTTTTTGTGCATAGATGCATGGCTGTGTGTGTGTCTGTGCGTGTGTGTGTGTGTGTTACCCCCGTCCACAGTGTGTTTGTGTGCTGCTCCTAGACCTCAAACGGAGGGCAAGAAGCAAATAAAAACCACAACACAGACATTGCAGCCCTGGTTTGTTATGGAAACCTCTGATGATGTCATGTGATTGGTGTTATTTGAGGGTTTTGCGTGTATTGTAGTGGTGAAATCACAGGTCTCTGTCGACTCGCTCCTCCTCCTTCTCTAGTAAATTCCTTTTGTTTACACCGCAGTATCCAATAACAGAGCAGATGTCGTAGATAAGATTATTTGGAGCTCATAAAAAAAGTTTTAAATGATGTTGGAGATTCATGGCACAACAGAGCAGCCATTCGCCTCGCTGTCTTTTGTCGTCAGCTGCCACTTATGGTCTCTGGAGTCAACTATTGGAGAAAGTCGTACATAAAGTCTGACATTTGGATTTAATATCATTTGAATTGACTGGAAAAAATAAGTGAGCCGATTTGTGCAGATGCCAGACGCACCCAAAAGCGCTGTCTTTGCTTAATTCTACTTCAAGACACCATAACAAATGTGCTTGGTGTTGTAGATGGGGTCCTTTGTTTAAAATATCAACCTCAATGAGGAGTTTTGTGTTCTGCCTATATATAAATACTGCTATAAAGAAATATGATCCATAATGTACATTGTGCTTTGAGGATAAGGCTGGTGAAACAAATCACACGAGATGACTAAAACCAGCAAGTAATTGACAATCTGCAGAGCTTCCTGTGTAGCTCAAGCCTGATGTAGCTTCGCAATTGCTCTGATGCATCATGAAAATGTATCAAAGTAGCGTGTCGCCAGCCTTGTCCTTTAGGACCCCCCCTGGACCCCTGCCGGACCGTGTCGGTCTGGTACTGACGATGTGCTCTGGTCTGTGTGTTTACAGAAGTGCATCTATTGTCGTAAGCGCTGCGCGGGGAAGCGGCAGGCAGGCGCGTGCATCCAGTGCTCGTGTGGCCGCTGTCCCACCTCCTTTCACGTGACCTGCGCCCACGCCGCTGGCGTGGTCATGGAGCCGGATGATTGGCCGTACGTGGTGTCAATCACCTGCCATAGACACCAGTCACGGAGTTCCTCAGCTGTAAGTCGTGGCTCAGCTGTTTGATTACAGCTGCTCAGACCTTGGGGCCTTTTCACACCTCAAAGTACGAACCAGGGTTCACGTTTTTGGCAAATTCCGTGCATTTGACCCGGACGCTTTTGCTTTCACATTTCAATCATGCAAAAGTGAAAGTCCAGACGTGCTACCTGTCGTCACCAATAGGAGCTGCATCTGCCGTAGTTCAAGTTGTTTGGGTTTGTAAGTGGACGTGTGACTTATGTTGGCCTCTAGCCTTTTATCAACATGTAGATTAAGGGGGGAAAAAAGGTCGCATTGTTCTCGACCAATAATTGTTTCTTAGACTTGTTTGATGTTTGAGTCACAGTGCGAGCGCCTCCTTTTTGTCAGGGAATTGTACATTGAGTAGCTGCTCTGCCTCTGATTTGGTTTGGATCAAGAGAAAAGTCGAAATGTTCGTTGGGTGTGAAAAGACCCCAAGTTGTTCCATTGGTTGTTCCAGTGCTGTAATCAGTTTACCTATTAGAGAACGATGGCTCAGTAGTTCCGAGTATTAATCGCATTCATTGAGTGTATACAGGTCGTTGTAAAGTGGGGTGACCTCATTGAAATTACGAAAAATGGGAGATAATTTGTTTTTATTCACGGAGAAGTGTGCATGACGTGCAGGGTGACGAAGTGTTGTATCGGACATCAACCCAAACTATCCGATAAGCTTGATATCTATAATAATATACGTTGGTTTTTGTTTTCTTAAGAAAGCTGATGTTCTGGTCTTCGCTCCCCACACAATGACGTAGAGGAATCTGCTCAGACGCTGCACCGCGCGCTCCCGTTTTTCGCATTAGTGCCTAATCGCTGCTCTCGCTCCACACCAGAAGCAGCGAGCGTGCCAGGCGTCCATCGCACTGGGCCAGACGGTGATCTCCAAACACAAGAACCTGCGCTACTACAGCTCCAAGGTCACGCAGATCACCTCCCAGATGTTCTACGAGGTCATGTTCGACGACGGCTCCTTCTCCAATGACACCTACCCCGAGGATATAGTGGTGAGGAGGTCTTTAATTAGGCTCGCGCTGCAGAGGTCGCCTCCCACCGGTTGGCGGTCATGGCAGATGCTTGGAAATGTGTTTAGGGGTCCTACTTTTTGGCTTGTGAGAGATTAGCTGGTTCTTAAATGATTATTGCAAGGGGTGTTATTGTAGGTGGCTCTCGGGGGATTGGGGGGCACAGGCAGGTAGAAGAGGGTAGCTGCCCTGGAGTTGAACATCTATTGTGTCATAAAATAAATTCGTCCAACATTTATGGCAGTGAAACTCCTAAAAAGCACTACTATCAACCAGTGTAATTTGAAGGCATCTCTATTAAATGCCAGTGAGGTAAATAAAGCCGGTTCCAGCTGCTACTGGGGGAAAACAAGTGTCAAAGTTGAGCGGAGTTCGCCCCCCCCCCCCCAAAAAAAAAAGTTTGTTGTCTCTACCGTCTTTGTCAGATAAAAGATCCACAATAAGCGCCCCACTGACACTCAGCCGTGGGATAAAAAGCCCACTTCTGAATTAATTCGCATTGACATTCATCTAATTCTGATGTTAATCCACAAACCTACTGAAGCCCCTTTCAAAGCCAAAACCGGGCTGCACATTCCCACATCGGAGGACTTTTTTGTATTTTTCTGAAAGAC
>CAESWR010000771.1:118716-136619 GCA_903171835.1 Mullus surmuletus
CCCCCCCCCCCAAACACACACACACACACACACACTTACCCTCGATGCTGGAGAGTATAACCCTGGAGTGATCATAGGCGATGACGTTAGCATAGCGGTTCTTTGGTTTGTTGACCTCTAAGTTGGAGTTCTCCCAGGTGAACTGCTGACCGGGATCGATGGACTGCAAGACACAAAAGCCAGCGTTAACCTAAAGACAAACTCTCTCTGTCCATTATTCGTTTTCAACTTCTTGCTGGAACGGTGTGAGAGACATATTATCGTCTAACAAATAAAGTGTGATCTGGGTGTTAATTTACCTCAAAACCTAGAAATTGACAATAGAATAGTGTCTAAATAGGCGAGAATCTGGCGAGTCTGAGCTCACGGGCATCGTTTCTGGAGCGAAAACCGCGCCGTTGCCGACCGCGTACAAATTGAAAATTAACAATGTATGCCGGCAAATACTATATCCCATTTCAAGGGAAAACAATGATGGTGGGACTTTCCGCTTTTTGACATTAAAGAGAAAAAAGTACTGCCAGAGAAAGATGATACAAGCACAATAAATTCCTCTGGGAGAGAAAGGATGGTTGTGTTAGACCAACACATTAAGTTCCTGGAGGGTAATTACAGTGTAACCATCGCTGTTAGCTGGGAGAGGCAGACATGAGGTCATTATGGAGCTGTCAATGGAGAGGGACGGAGAGGAGAGAGCCAGAGCAATTTAGCAATTCTGAATATTTTACGACACGTAATTATGGTTTGGTTGGGGGGGAAAAATGGACAGGAGTGGTACTGGGTGAATGCCTGTCTATGTGTGTGTGTGTGTATCAGAGATGGCTTCTACAGGCTGTCCAACATCATGTGTGTCTGATTATTACACCGCAATCATTTCTGGCCTTTCTCTCTCCCTCTCTCTCTCCCCCGATCCCTCCACCATCCATCTCTCCCGCTCCCTCGTTAAGGGTTGAGTGCCGAACAAAGCACACAGTCATGCAGAGAGAATGCGAGGCTCAACCCGAGTGGTTCCAACTCGCACCACAATTACATACGGCTTCTCCCTTGCCGTGTCTTCCACCCTCCCTCATCCTCTCTCCCCTTAAAACATCCCCGCTCTGTTTTTCCACTCTTTGCATAATGTGGCCTTGTCTTCCACCGTATATGTGTCTCCGTCACACACTATTTTTCTCTCGCGCGGTAGCCAATTAGAGCCTGTGTCTCCTTCACCCAGAGGCCGCTGGTCTAAACAGATTTTTTTCCCCCCTCCTCCCCTCTGTTTTCGCAAAGAAAAAGAAAACATTTTAGTCCTTTAATAGCTCTCTGCGGAGCTCCGTGTAACGCCGGTTCTATTTGTTACGCAGCCGGCGTTTTGGGGAGAGATGTGGCGCACCGAGTTTTTATCTTGAAGCGTTTTTTTGTGTTCCGCATTAACTGTGGCGCAAGTCGGAAGGAAACTAATCAAGCCGCGTCGTTTTAGCGCCGGCTTTTTGTGAGCTCTCGGCGAGTCTGTGGTCTCTTTATTTCTATCTCTGTTTCTCCTCTTTCTCCAACAGAGCGCAGAAATGAGGCGCTCGATAACCATCTGGCTGTAAGCAAACTCTCTTTGAGCTTGCATTTTCAATTTCCCCTCTTCTATTTGAATAGATAAGACCGCGACAAGCGCAGAGAGGGAAGCGGGCGTTATCTCGTATCGTTCAGTGAGGACGAACCGAAATGCAACTTGACTCTCTGAGGACACGTGAGAGCTAACCACTGAAACTGAGCAAAAAGAAAAAAAAAAAAGTGTGATAAACATGTCTGACTACATCAAAAACCAGATTAATTTCTCAAGTTGAAGATTTTCAGGGGCAGATAATCAGCATTCCTACCTCGTACTCTTGAGAGAACTTGAGATTGTCGTTTGCCTTCAGGCGTTCAATGTTATCTGCCAGCTCAGAGATGGGGACGGGTGGGTGACTTGCCATGCCTGCCGAGCACAGAAATTGAAAAAAAAAAAAAAGAGGGGCCATTTGAACACATGTGCAACGCAGATTCTTTTTTTTTTCTTGTAGGAAAATGTTAGGAGTTAAGAGGAGACTCTCAGAGGAGGCGATTTTTAGTGCTCGGTCCATGGTCAGCCGAGGAAGCAAATGGAGGTGTTTTTTTGTTAAGTGACCATTTTTCTTCTCCGCACAGACAGAAAAGAACAATGCGTGTGCTCCGGAAGTTACTGAGGCACAAAAACATGTCCTCCGAGTATTTGCACACGGCCCGGTGAAGATAAAAAAGACTGTGACACAAGCGGTTAAAAATTCAGCAGGGAAAAAAATATATAGTATTTCGGGGCTGTTTTGATGAAATGTCATTTCAAGCAGCTGCATCCTAAGTGGGATGGAATGTTAGCACCAAAAAATGTAAAAAAAAAAAAAAAAAGATAAAAGAAAGAGAGAATGTAAGAAAAATGACTGCAGAGACAAGAAGATCTAAGGCAGACTGAGATCAACTAACTTGACAGACGGCGATAACCGCGGTACACTGATACACGGTAGGCTGAAAAGGAAACAACACTGGTGTTAATCACGTCAACTTTGGGAGATCACGCTGCCGACTCGACTCGACGCGGTGTGTATGTGCGCTGGTGTGTACCTGGGGTTTGGAAGTTGATCCTGCGCAGCTCCACCGGGTCAGTGGGGTGGTGAGAGGACATGGCTTTACTGCAGGGGAAACTGCCCTTCCTGCCTTCGGCTTCGGCCCTTTTCCTGGAACGACATCAAACACAACACCTGATGTGGCCGTCGCTTGAACGGAGACGTGGGAGTCAAACCCAACATGATGCTTGTCAGAATTGAAATTTCTTCTTGGTGCTTTTTCAAACACTTTGGCTGGTTTAATATTGCGGCTTTTAACATTTTAAAGCCTTGGTCTTTGTTTGAGAAGGTGGGTGTGTAGACTCGCAGGAGTGCAAACTGACACACCCTTTCTTTTATATTAAAGTCAACCTACTATGGTCATTTCACAGCTCAGATAGTTTTATACAGGCTTCAATGCGATGATTGTTTCTTATCTGTAACTAAACATTTTAGCTCCTTTTTCTTTAAGGCCCCTCACTGTAGATGTTTCGAGGCCTGCTTCCTTCTGATTGGCCAGCTCAGACAGAGCTCCGCCCTCGAGGAGACAGAAGTGATTATTAAGCATTCTAAAATTGAAGTGGAATTTTTCAGACTGACTGAGACAGATTTGAAAACCATCTTTTCTCTGTGTCGGGAAATGAATAGTCCAAACAGATTTCCAAATGGATTAACTGAAATTTAAAGGGACAGGATGACAGGCAGTACCATTTAATGCCATTGGCAAAGCTTTTAATACATCATCGTATTTTTCAAACAGAGCATCTCCGCCTGTACTTCAAAGTCGTGCCTCAGCAACTGAACCCGAACCTGGGCTTTTCATTTGAAGGGACAACTTTTACATTCACTTTATGATTGGATGCACTAGCCATCTTTAATAACAATGGCTGACTTGGTGCCAGTATAGCTATGGCAGAAAAGAGGGAAAACGTCATTTGCCCCCTTTAACGTGTTTCAACATGAACAGCAAACAAGAAAAGGTAAAACGTGAAGTCGGTTACCTGTCAGGTTTGCTGGATCCAGACAGAGAGGAGCAGATAAAAGGACAGACAAGGATGGAAAACATTAATGTCCAGTCAAAAGACATCTGGGACTAAAACAATGCTGAGTCCATCATTCTACTATAGCTCTCACTTTTAAACGAATCAATCTTTCTCTTAAAATAGCGCTTCCTGTCGGAACAAAGATGAAGCAAAACACAAAACAAACACTGCTACTCGGAACAGCCTCTCACTGCGACATCCGCTGCATAATGATTCGGTGGAAACACGCCACAAAGCATTCGGCTACAAGTTGGACATTAGCGGCTGGAGGTGCTCACAGGTTACGCTCATTACGGCGCTCACCAATTTCACATCATTAACATGAGCTGCAGCAATTACGTATGTGCATTAACAAAGCTTTAGCTGGGGGGCCTGATCGTTATCACAAATAACACTGATGGTTCATAGTCATCTATCCCTGAGTCTGTCACGTTGGCTAACCTTAATCGCTGTGTGTCAGATTACACGAGACATACAATCACATTTCAGTGAGATAAACTCCTCCGTGGTTGTCGTCAACCCTCCGAGAAATGTTAATTGTCTCCGGCAAAGTGGCGAATTTCAGCAATAAATAACCATTAATGTTAGAGACAGATTATAAAGGGGTTTTGTTCTCTGTAACGGGCAGAATGAGTAAAAGAAAGTATTGTCCCTCCAACACAATCGATTCATGCTGAACAAAACCATCACAACGCGACTACATGAAAGGGAAGCGGAGAAAGATTCAGCGATTCTTTCAAATGTTTTCTCTTTTCTTTGGTTTTCATGAAAAGATCTTCTTAGCGGTTGACCCTCGCCCACTCTGAGCGTTTACCTTTTGAAGAGGAGGATGGCAATGACAATGCAGACGATGAAGATGACAGCCAGCACGGGCCCCACCACCCACAGCAGCCCCTCCTCCTCGTCCACGATGGGCTGCGGGTCCACGTCCGACGAGGTCACGGGGTCGGAATAAGGGCTGGTGGCGAACATGGTCTAAAGGAGGACACGTGGTTTCGTTACGCGGGAGATACGAACCTGCATTTCCTGTGGATGAGGTGTTTTTTGTGTGTTTTTCTTGCCCCCCGACCCCACTCACATTCTCAGAGAGGTCCAGCAGCGCCAGCACGAAGAACACGTACTCCTGCCCGTTCTGCAGCGGGCGGTTGCGGAAGTCTCCGTAGTTGCGTCCGTCGCCGAGCGTGAACTCCCGCGGGAGCGTTTTAAAGTGGGCGCTGACGTACGGCCGGGGGTCGGACTGACCGGCCTGTCTGCGGATACGGAGCGCACGACTCACGCTGGTCCTGTTTATTTCTTTCAGGAGCTGAGAAAAAAAAAAATCGACAAGTTAAAAAACAACACATACACATACACAACACACCATGCAGATAAGAAGCATAGGGGAATATGCCATTCTGCATAAATAGCCCCCCTAGTGTTTTTGCCCATAACCAGCTGAGAGTAGCACTCTTCTCGATGCGTTCGCGAGAAAAAAAACCTGCACAATTAAATAGGCAGAAGTGACGAGCGTGTCCCAAAATGAGACAAAACTTGTGTCCTATTACAGAAGTGGTGCAGCAGTGGCAACTTCATTATTTTTTAAAATCTGCCAGCAACACAATGGAATGGCTCTAATTACTGTTCTGAGCTTTTTCCTTGTACATATGCAACACTTTCGTCGTTTCCACAAAGACGTGGCCGAGAATTAAAAAAAAAAAAAAGAAAAAAGAAAAGATGAGCTCCATCAGGGCTGCTGGGGCTTTCGGATTTGAAGGCACTGAAAGACCTCTCAGCTTTTAAGATTCTCCTCTTTTTTGGAAATTGCCGCAACGCTTCATGGAACATTTTCATGCACTCAGCGGAGCCTCACTAATCATTAATGCAGAGAAATAACATCCTTTTGTGGCGCGAGTCGCGGCAGTTGTTGCTCGGTGAGGCAGATTGGCCCGTCGCTGTGCACAGACAGGGACTTCAGTGTTATCGCCCGAGACTGATGACTCCGTCTCAACTGTTCCACAACGCCAGTAAATCTACATTGATAAAAGTGCACAAAGCCCACATTGATGTGGTGGAAAACTTTGTTTACATGGCAAATAATGACAAACATGCCCAGAAAAAAAAAAACTCCCTTTTGAAAAGAAGAATAAAAAGAAGAAGAGATAATTAACATGCCTAAAATGCATTTATTGTTGTTTGGATGTGGTGTCGCAGCAACATAATGAGCCTTTTGAAAGAGGAAGGGACTGAATGGGAGTGAAGTGAGTGCGTAGAGTGATCCATGTTGTCAAAACACGGTGTGGCGCAATCCCGATTCAATGTGCTCACCTCATCGTGGTTCATCTGGTCAGGCTCCTCCCACAGATTCAGAAACTTCCCCCCTCGCTGCTTCTTCAGCGGCACCACCACCACATAGTACCCCCTGGAACAGAGGGCGCGCAATGATCAGAATTGGGAGAAAACACACTATAAACCGGAGGGTTCCTCAGAGCGGTTGGCTTTAATCATCTCTGCTCTTATTGTGTGTAGGATTGTTAGAACAGTGTGCCGCTGCAGCCGCACCGTAAATCTAAAGAGTGCGGCGGTTCTGGGAAAGCGGGCTGGGAACACACACACAAAAAAAAAAAGAAGAAGAAAAAAATAAGATCACTAGAGGAGGAGGTTTTTCTCGGTAACAGGCAGCCCATTAGCCCCTGCCACGGCATGAGGGCACAGACGCTAAAACCATCCATGTGTCCACCCGCGGATGACTCACCCCGGTGCTCCGAGCTTGCACTTAATAACTCAAAAATGACAATTTTGCGACGACTCTCATGCTGAAGTAACAAGCAAGATGAAGTGATATTTGATGAAAGTGGCGGCGAGCAAACTGTCGATGAACGTACAAATCTCCAGCCAATGACATGTTAGAAAGTTTCTTTTCTTTTAGCTATTTGTATGTGTGGCATCCAGCTCATTAGCGTCATCTTTGAGCTTCTAGTTCTAGGAGAGCAAAATTGCGTTTGAGCTTTGCAACAACAAGAAAAGGTGTTGTTAGAGGATGTGAGTAGGAGCAAGTGATTCACGCTTTGCAGATGAATAATAAGGATTGTTGGTATCTATATTTGTTCGTGGTTACAAAAAAAGCAGATGAGATTATGAGCTTTGTGTTTTCATTTGGCCTGGTGTGGGAGATCTCAGACTTGCTTTGCTGCCAGCTCGGAGAAATCCCTCCTGATAGGCCAATAAATGAAAAGCAGCAGCAGGAGGAAATAGCGGAATTACCTCACAGACTCTGTAGAACAATTCATTTGTCGACGACGGAAGTTGAATAAATTCGGTTACCCTTGAAACGCGATTCATTACAACCTGGATTTTCTCCCTGCGAATCAACCTTACCTGACTTTGGTGGTGGTCTGCACCGTCGGGAGCTGCACCGTCACCATGCCGTCGGCGTTGGTCTTCCCCACCACGGTGGGCTTGGTCTTCAGGATGTCCGGGGCGGTGGTGGCGGTGACGCGGTGCTGCAGCCCGCCGGCGCTGTTGGCCCGATTGGTGAGCAAAAAGGAGTACTGGGTGTCTGGTTCCAAGCCGGTGATCAGCTTCTGCGTCTGCTTCCCGTCCACCTCCACAGACTGGCCCTTCCCATACAGGATCTAGAGGTGTCGTGGGATTTGAATGGCACAAAAAAGTTTGAAAATGCGGCACGGAAATGCAGGGAGAGCCAAACATTCATATTTCTGACAGGTTATTATTAGACAGTTCTTTGTAAAAACCCCTTTCAGTAGTTTCAGAAAGTTGCATCCACCAAATGTGGAGTGTGGGTGTTTGGACCAGATACACTTGTGGGCAAAACTTTGTTTATTGACACATAACATATTTTGACATCTTCTCTGCAGAAAATGGAATAGAGAGCAAAATATTCTTTGCAAATGCTAATGCGGGCCCACACACTTCAGAGTGCCACGCAAATACCAAGCTAAAGTCGTGACGGTGTTGGAATTTTACTTTACTTTTTATTTGTAAAACCTTCAAAATCTTCAGTATTCTCAGATCAGTATGTTCAGCTTTCGTTTGAAAATGTGGTCGAACCTGCCGTGAGACGAAACATCAAAGTGAAACCCGTAGGTTGAGTGGCGCTACTGGTAATTTGCAGGAAACTTTTGTTGCTTTAGACTGAAAGCACTGATGGATGGGTTTTTTTTCTTTTTGAGAGCTGAATATATTTTGAACTCTTGTTGTAATTGGTGTTTCATTTGATGTCTAATAGCACTTACGGTGAAAGGCTGGGCGGGGTTCTTGTCTCGGATCTCCCAGGAGAGCAGAACTGAGTTCTTCATGGCAGCTTTCACTCTGAAGTTGGTGGCAAACACTGCGGCGCAAACAAACACAAACCAAAAGAAAATAAATAAATATAGATGAACGCGGACGCACAAGGTCCCTTTTGATCTCTCTGCTGGAGCGTACGTGATGACCTTACCTGTGGCATCTCTGTCTAGTACCAGTCTGAAGCTAGCTATCTGCACTGATCAACACACACTCAGGGCCCTCCAGACCCGAGACTCTTACCTTGCTTTTGGACAAGGACGTTGGGTCTAAGACTACAGTGACAAGACAATGAAAAAGGACACTTAGGATGTTGTCACCCCACGTGTGTGTCTGGAATGAGCGCGCGCCAAGTATGCACAAATGCAGTGTTAGGGGATCCTGCATCCTGATCAATGAAGATGGACGGTAAGAGGTGAGTCCTACCTTCGTCCAGCCGCTGCGTCCTAAACTGGACACTGGGGCTGTACGGCCCGGGGCCGACTGCCGTGTACGCGCACACCCTGACATCATACACAGTATCGGCACTCAGACCCTCCAACAACACACTCGAGCCTGGAGTGGGCACCACAACTTCCGATGCGTTTCCACGACTGTTTATATCCTTGTACAGCACCGAGTACTTCATGATTTTCCCGTTTTGCTCGATCAGCGGCACGGATTTCCACGCCAGCCGCAGCATGTCGGCGGAAGCCTCCTCGGCAATAATGTTTTCAGGGTATCCGGTGGGGGCGTCCTCCGGGGTCGTCACCTCCTTCACCGCCTCCTCTCCGTAGCCCATTTTGTTTCGTGCGGAGAGCCTGAACAAGTAGTTGGCCCCCTTGTGGATGTCCTGGGCCGTGTAGCGGTTCTCCTTGGTGGGGAACTCCACCACCGTGAACGGGAGGACGTCGATGCGTCCGAAGGTGAGGCGGTAACCCAGGAGAGGGGTCGGGGGGTTGGGCGTCGGGTACCACTGGAGAAGAGCTGTGCCTGAGTCGGTGGCGCTCACCATCAGTTTGGGCTTCTCAGGCACTGGGCGAAAAGAAAATGATAATTAGGGGATAATCACAAAGCCCATTATTCATAACCGCCGGCAAAATTGCAAATTATGTCTAATATGGCACCGAATGATTGGTTTCTCACTGGCATAACAAGGTGTGACAGTCAAAAGCTATTAGCGAGCCTCAAAGATCATTAATAAAAGTGCTTTTGTTGTCATGTTCTTTCCGTATGTTTATGTAAATGTGTGGTTTATTTTTTACTCACGTGGCAGAGCGGTGCACACGCTAACAGGTTTGCTGCGTGCACCATCGCCTTTAGCGGTGTAAGCCCCCACTGACACCGAGTAGGACGTGTCTGCCTTCAGATCTCCTAGAACGACCTCCTGCAGAACGACACAACCACATGGTCAGCTACAAAGCTCTGCAAAGACGAAACGCTCCCTGTGCCCTTGGGCCAATAAGCAGGGCTCTGTTTTAATAAAGAGTCGAACCGGTTGAAACTGGTCATAAAGGTGCAGCCCTGCAAGCCAAACACAAACCTGTGCCTTTTTTGTGATGCTGATAGAGGCGGTTATTGAAGCTGAACCTCCCATACTCGCTTTATAGAAAATTCTTTCCCCTCACTGTGAATTGAGCTGCTTTTCTTTGGAGACAATATGTTTCTAATATTTTCAGCAAAAAGTCAGAATAAAAAAAACAAAAAAAACCAACTAAACTTTATTAAAGGATCTCAGTAGAGCTCAAAATGTAGTCTGCTTGCAGCAGAGTTTCATTTTGCAAAGAAACATTTAGATTTTTCTTCATCAAAATGCAGCTTTAATATTCCCTTTTCATGGCCTGTGGAAAGCATCCATAGTCACGAGTTTGGAAATGCATAAAAAATGACTCAAATAATCAGTTATCTGTGTTTTCCAGGGGGCTTTATGAAAAATTCCAGGAGAACACTTGATGAGAGAGGGACCTCCTGCTGGGTTTTAAGCCCTCACATTGGTCCAAGGAGATTTTAAAGCCACAATCTCATAATATGACTCATCCACCCACCCTGCATTGTTATTATTATTATTAAATAAAAGGCTTAAAGGAAGGTTTACTCACATATTCAGCCGCATCATCATATTCCCACTGAACGATGGAGAAGAACCAGAAAAGGAAGAGAAAGAGGCACATATATTAATACTTTGGAAATAATCCAAAATACTTTATAATATCTTTTTCGAGTACAATTCTCCATTAAATATGTGCCTTTGCTATTAAGATAATGGACATAGAGTGCGGTAGCTTTCAAACACAACATATTAATCAGTGGCAGACATTTTTATGCCTTTGAATTCACTTATTTCGCAGTTAAAGAAAAATCCTCAAAATATGTTGAGTCTATCAATTCAATAATATTCATACAAAAACAAAAATGAAGAACTTCCTCATATTACGATTGTCATGGAAAAACAATGACAATTCATTTTTCACAAGTTTGTCCATTTCAAAGTTTTCCTGACAGCCTCATCTATGAATACGATCAATCAAAGAAGCTGCTACGGTGACACTATAACGACAAAAATCAATCAAAATGTTCTTAGTGAGATATGACATTGTGAGGGACGCCGGTACCTGTGAGTCCTCAATGAGGATGTCCTTGATGAAGGGCTGACCCTGAGGCTCGCCGTAGTTCATCCTCACATAGTGGACTTGGTAGCCTCGGATCTGACCGTGCTGCCGCTCGGGCGCCGGCGCTCGCCATTTCACCCTAATGGCCGAGGCGTTCACGGTCTCCGCCTCCACCCCTCGTGGAGGACCGCTTGGAACTACAAATGCATTTTGGGGATAGAGGTCATGGGTCACAGATGACGGGCACTCAAGCAAAGGGCTTCACTTTAGAGAAACAAGTTTAAAAAAATGATTGATTGTTTGAGGGGCAGGTAGAAGAAAAATACTCAAAATCTGAAAAAAGTGCAAAAATACAACCCTCCAAAAAAGTCTAAAACTTTCTGTGATGTCTGGGAAAAAGTCAAAATAGTAAAAAAAAGAAAAATGAGAGTGCTTGAGGAAAAACATGGAGGAAAAAAGCAGTGGAGGATAAGAAGCAAATGTAGAGAAAGATAAGAATGGCAGATAGAAACGGATTTGTTGCCAGAGGGCAGATAAACAGTGGCAGCCAGTCAAAGAGAAAATACTGTTATCAAGAAAAACCTCTTTCGCGCTGCCAAGAACTACACTTGCCCCCAGAATGCCGGTGAAAAACGTCTTGGTGGAAATACTGGGAGTGCAGGATATTAAGCACGGATAATAAAATTTTTTACAAGTAACTCCAGACACAACAAATTACACTGATTAAAAAGGTGGTTGGGAAAAAAATTGCTTTGGAGGACTTTTCGAGGAAAGAAAAGGCGATTAAGCAAGAACAAGGTGCGGAAGGCGGGGCTTTCTTTGCTTTTCTTATTGAGGAATACTGTTTGTAGACGCAGAAATCCAAACCATCCTTTTTATTCCCCCCCAACAAAGGAGGGGGGATTTTAGGAAGGAAGGACGGGGAACAAAAAGGTAAAAAGAGGATAAAAATAGGGGGGTGGGGGATTGCCACAAGAAAGAAGCGGCGAGGAAACTGGCGGGGAGGAGGCTTCCGGGCTGCGGCTGTGACGGAATAAAGGAGGAGGTGGGTCTGAAAAGCATCTGGAGAGACCCTCGGCGTTAGTTTCGGGGGGTGCTCGGAGCTCGTTAGCGGTGTGTTAGTGAGGTGGAGGTAGCCGCTGTTAGTGGGACGGGGCCATCCCAGGACAAGGCATGGAGGAGGAGGAGGAGGAGGAAGGGGGGAGGGGGGTTTGTTTGGACACATACCATCTTCCTCGGTGCGGATAAGCAGCTGTAAACTTTCCGGTCCGTCTCCGGCCTCCGTCTGTGCCCGCACCGTTATTCCATACTCAGTCCATTTCTCAAGGTTTTCCAACAGATACGGGGAGCTTTCCGGGTGAATCCCATCAACTCTTTTTGACGTTTTGTTGCCCTCGGTGGTGGAGTACTGGATGGAGTATCCCGTAATGACGCCGTTCTGAAACTCCAGAGGTGGTGGTGCCCAACTTACCAGGATGCTGGTAGAACTGGGACTGGTGCATGTGATGTCCTGGGGAGGTGCTGAAGGAACTGGTTTGGCCGTTTTTTTTTTTATTTGTTGTTTTTTTTTTTGTTAGGAAGCAACAGTAGGAATCGTTTGGGTAAAATGTTATTTTGGGTTTGTGTGTGTTTGCGAGTTATTGGTGGGTGGAGGAGGTGGGGGAGAAGGGAGGGTGGGTGAAGGTGTTTTTTTTTTGTGGGTTTTTTTTTGCCATGGAGGAAAATGGGGATGAAATTGAGCAGACGAGAGACAGAGAACAAAAGACAAAGAAACATAAAATGAAAACAAAACACTGGAGAAAAGGAAGCTCCTAAGAAAATAAAACAAAAAAAATGACCCTCTGACTAGGAAGCAAGATGACTGAACAGAGATACTGAATGATGGGTGTCAAATTCTGTTTGACTGATGAAGAGTGAATGACTTAAAAAGAGATGCAACACAAAAACACTGACTAGAGATTCAAAACACACAGACATACAGTACCTGCCCATAACTTACTTGTCCTTACAGCCTAGCCAAGCCTGTGTGCTTGATCCATGACGGAGACCTCACCACTATCTACAAAGCTTGGGCCTCTTACCTTGATTTTACTGAATCTCTGTCAGACCTCACATTGATAGCCAACAGTCTATCATCAACTCGCCAATTTCATGTGTGTGAAAGGATCGAATTTCGTTGCGGTACTTGTTGAAATATCAAATCTGAGGTCGGCTTAAGTCTGAATTTTAGGTTTGTAACAATGCAAAAAAAGATTCTGATCTTGCATTTTAATTTTTTTTTGCATTGTTAGATCTCTCTCACGCACGCACGCACGCACTCTCTCTCTCTCACACACACACGCTAGTATATATGCAGCTGGACTCACGTGTCTGAGGCGTGTCGATGGGCACTTCGTTGGTGTAAGCGCCGATCCCGTGTTTGCTCCTGGCAGCCAGCTGGAAGGTGTAGGTGGAGAAAGGCTTCAGGTTCTTCAGCAGGTAGGAGGTGGTGGGCTCAAAGCTCACCTTCTTCTGAGGGGACGGAATCAGAAATAAGCTCATGTTGCTTTTCCTGCATGCTTTTTAACTGAGAGAAAGCACGACGCTGGATGTTTGATTCTAACATTCTCACGACCCGTCCTCACCTCCTCTGTGTCGTCGGCTCGGCGATAAACCAGCTCGTACCCTGTTATCTGGTTGTCGGGGCCACCCTGGGGTGGGGGCACCCAGGACAGCAGGATGCTCGTCTCAGATTTGGCCTCTCCCTTAAACTCCGATGGTTGGGTCGGAACTATTTGACGAGGATTCGAATTAGCAAAAAGTAGTGTGTCTTTTACTCTTACGGGTGCTGGTGAAGTCGCCAGGCGGCGCCTTACCCCCGGTCTTGGCTATGATCTGCAGGTCCTGGGACAAGGGTCCGTCTCCCACGGAGGTAAAGGCCAACACTCTGATGTAATAAGTCTTGTTGGGAGTCAAATTCTGGATTGTGATGAAGTTTGCACTGCGAGCCATCTGCTTCTCCCACTGCAATTACAGTCACGCCGGAGCGCACTCATCAGCAATCACCGGCTTGTAATTAACAAGAAGAGAAAACGAACCACATGCACACTCCTACGCACCTGGTTGACTGGCAGCATGGCGTCGGCGGTGTAGTAGACCCTGTAGCCGACGACCTGACCGTTGGGCTCCTCTGGCTCGTCCCAGTGGATGATTGCCGTGGTGGTGCTCAGCATACGACCCCTGACCTGCAGCCAGAAGGAAAAGACCTCCAGCAATGTTGCACTGAGAGAAGACGCGAATACCAAAAAATGCATTTTTCCAACCTATAGAGATGCAGAGAAACGATACGCCTTGGGATTTTTATGGCACAATGTTTCCATAGTTACCTGTCGGGGAGGCGAGGAGGGGGCCTGCTCAGCCGTGCGAGCCTCCACTACCTCGCTGGAGGGACCCTGGCCAATGGTGTTGACGGCGGCCACCCGGAAGTCGTAGTGGGAGTAGGGACTGAGGCCGCCCACACTGTATCGTGTCGTGGCTATGCCGTCAATCTCCTTGTAGGGGTCCTCAGAGCCTTTGGCACGGTGCTGACGAGGCAGAGAGCAAAAATACATCAAGATACATTAATGTGCTGTTGAACCAACAAACACCAGGCTCCGGGTTATCAGCCACCATTTATGGAAAGAAGGCACAGGATGAGATGAGACATACTGCGGAACTAATGGGAATGTTCTGTGAATGGAGAGAGACGGCCGCTGCTGCTTAAGCAGCTCCTGATTCATTCTTACATTTCAGTACATTACTCCTTGTGGGCAGAGAGAACTCTCAAGACATCAGACTGCATTTGAGGAAACTGCTGATTTTATTACCATCAGGAGAGACAGGAAGCTCTTTTGCAGCTTGACTTATTGATTTAGGCTATAATTTTGTGCTTATATAAAGAAATCAGGGGAGCTTCAGCCTTCCTATCCAACCTGACTGAGGAAGATGTGGGTTTGCACACAAACTGTGTGTGTCACTCACCTGGATGATGTAGTAAGAGACAGGTTCAGGGTTGCCAGAGTCCCAGGTGAGGGTGATGCTGGTTGCAGTTCTCTCCGTCACCACCGGGGTGCCGGGAGGCTTCGGTAAGGCTGATGGAGCAAAAAGCAGGAGTTTGAATTCATTATCCGTTCTCAGTGAAAATTGAGGTCAGAATACTCTGGCTTCCGGAATATTATTGCAGTCAAGAAATCTCAGAATTTCCCTCCTTAATGTGGCCTTGGCTTGAATACAGAGCAAGGCCTCTCTTTCAGTTTACCATGAATACTATAGTACACAAACCCTGCTGGTTTGACCTCTGCTATGCTATGTTTTGTTTTGTTTTGTTATATTTCCAATGCCACTGACTACTACAACAATCCAAGGTGAGAGAGAGGCTCTCGTGAAACTGCTCACACGTCAGAACTGGCAGATATACCATACAGGTGCACACACTCTTATAAACCCAGGCTTCTGTGTCCAACATCGTTTTTCTTTTTGTCTTTGGTTTTATGTGTTGTAACGTAATATTCCTGCTCGCTCTGTCTTTTTCCGGGGAGCTCTTATTTTATTTCCGTTATCACTTATCCTCCTAATTTCCCTCTCACTTTCTTATATATTGCACTGTTCACTATCCTCTCTCAGGAAGTTCATTACCTTCAAGTATTAATTTGAATCTTTTTTTCCCCCCCATTTTTGTGCTGCACACAAAGTGCCCATTTACGAGACTAATGCGAAAACCAAAGTCACACTTGAGGCGAGGTCAAACCGTGGAAAAACCCGCACGTGCCGACAAACCTACCTTTCACGATGATCTGTGCAACTGCCTCAATCACGCCGAGTGTCGACATGGCGACGCAGGTATAGTTATTGGATTGGCGCACGTCGGTCAGCTCCAGGACGTTGCGGCCGATGGGCATGTCGTCCTCCGGCGTCAGGTCCTCGGCTCCCAGCATCCACTTCACGTAGGGCATGGGGGATCCCACCGCCACACAGGTGATGTTGACGTTGCCCCCTGGCATGATCTCGCTGTCGGACGGGGGGATGGAGAAGCGTGGGGGGACGCGGCGTACTGGACGAGGCGGCGGCAGAAGCAGAGGCACAAGCGGAGGAGCGACGATTAGAAATTCATGAGTGTGCGGTTCAGTGAAGTGTATTGCAGTGGATAACATTTAAGGAATATACACTTCAGGACGCAGTTGTTGCGCCGTCTGCTTTCACATTTTACGGGTTTCGGAGATGACTGCAAGCATCCTGACAGTTTGGAACCTCACCACTAGGGTGCTTGTGATAGCGAAATGTTTTATTCATGGTGTTTATAGGTGTGTACCATTAAATATTTCATGAATCGAAACACAAACGAGACACAAAAAACACCCTCACAGCAAGCACACATGCAGTCACACAGGAACAATATATACTAATGAAAAAAAAAAAAGAGCTCAGGGTAGGATGTCGCAAAGGAGTAAACTCTAAAGGCAGGCTTTAACCCTTAACATGGCACATAAAACAGCTGGAACACACAAACACAAACGACAGTTTAGTGGAAGAAAAAGAAATACTCGAGAGAGCCACACAATCGTTACTGTACCAACCTTCTCGCAGCTCTGCAGAGGAGGGACAGAGCGTGGCGCGGGGAGGAAGAGGGGGAGGAGGAGGAAAATGTAGAATATCAGAGAAAGAAGAGACAGGAGACAGGGAGAGAAAACAAGTTAGACATAGGAGAATAGCAAGGTGGCAGCGGGCAGAGGGAGCGCTAAAGAGAGAGAGAAAACGAAGAAAGAGGAAAAACAGAGGCCCTGTCCAGCGCCTCGGTGAAAGCCTCGGTTTTAGGCGAGCTCTGCTGCCGGCGGTCTCCAAAGACCGCCTGTCAAACACTCAGTGAGCAGCACAGCAAGATTCTACTGGGCCTGTGAGACGCACATTACATCGGGTCTGTGCTGCTGGTGTGTCTGTGTGTGCGTGCATCTTATATATGCATATATTTTTAGTGTATGACTTAAATTTGTGCGTGCACTTGGATTTGTGCATCTGGCTGTGTGTTTATTTCGTATCCCCCGGAGCACGGTTAGCATCAGAAAAGCAATGCTACGCTGTTTAAAGCCCTTTTTTTGGGACAGGGAGGGGGGCAGACAACAGAGCAAGAGGCCCCAGGAATAGAAACGTCTTCAAGAGTCAAACATTTGGTGGGAATGTGCGTGCGTGTGTGTGTGTGTGAGTGTGTAGGGAGCAGAGGGGGAGATATCGCCTGAGGAAGTGAGATGCCTGTCAGATTTGGGGGAGAAACACAAGTCTTAACCAGACAATGATTTGGTTTTCCTCTGAGGTCTAAAGGCTAAGACGAGAGGGCAGAGAGATTAACAGCCCGGGTGAAGCGTTCGGCCCGGCCCTGAATGATGCTAAAAGGAGCTCTTATTTTAAAACCATCCTGTTTTACGCAGCGGAGAATTAAATCACAGCAGGTTTAATGGCGCAATTTCCCATTAATGTGATAAACGTGCATTCCTTGCAGAGGATGTGGAAAGGCTATGAATATTTTCTCTGAATAGATTATTATCCACGCAATCCCTCAATCTAAACGCTGTAATTGGAACGGATTGGATGCAGTTTTTATCACCCTCTTACCTCTGACGTAAAGGTTAGCCGGTGTGGAATAGCGCGTCCCGTCGCTATTGGTGGCAACACACTCATACTTGCCCTGGTCCGACTCTTCGCTCATCTCTATCTGGAGAGCGCCTGGATGGACGGAGAGGAAGAGCAGAAAGATATAGAGGGAGGAGGAAAAGGAGAGAATGTCACATCGGATGATGACAAAAATGTGTGATTATTAATTAAGGAATGGTCAAAGCTGCATAAAGGGTAAATGAGTTTGAGGGCGTTTTCAGCAAAAAACTGAACTCTGAGAAACACAAGGTTAAAAAAAAATAAAAAAATAAAAAGAGCCAAATTTATAGGGACACATTATATCAGGTTTCTTTTCCAAAAAGCCGCCCAAAAAGCAAAGGTCAGCTTCCTAATTTAGAAATGGGAGGAAAGCAAAAAGAAAAAAGAAAAAAAAAAGCACTGATACAGTCTGTAAAAACAGATAATGTTCTTCATGCAGGACAGAAACAAACAAACCAAGCAGCCAAAAAGTTGAGAAATCCAGTCACAAATACAGCCTTTTGGAAAATGATTATCTGAAAATTGAGATGCAATCATATTAGGGAGTAAAAGTCGCATTTTTCAAGGATAATATGAGACGAAACGATTGCCATGGCAATAAAATATCCCCGACTTTCTCGGATCCACCAATGGGATCAGGAGTGTGATGCATTTAAAAGCACACCCAACAAAGGAGGTAAAGACATCAACTGACCTCCATCAAGGCCAACAGATTTCAAAAAGGAGAAAAAAAAAAAAAAAAA
>CAESWR010000771.1:182741-197619 GCA_903171835.1 Mullus surmuletus
CTCTCTATCCGTCTCTCACTCTCTCTCGCTCCAATAATTTTCACACACACACGCACGCACGCACGCATACACACACACACACGGCTGCGTTGCGTGGCGGCGGAGCGGAGTTGAAGTTGGGCGCAGATTTAAAGACGCAGACGTCCGCGCGCCGGAGAAGATGGAGAAGAGGAGGAGGAGAGGAGGAGGAGGAGAGGAGAGGAGGGAGGAAGGAAGGAGGCTCCGGTTTCCTTTGTCATCTGCTCCCTCGTCCGGTAAGACGTGAAATCGCCCCGGCGGGGGAAAGGTGGACCCACGCGGCGATCGATGGCAGGATGTCAAAGTTGAGGTCACGTGGTGTGATCGGATCGGTGCTTCATATTTGATGAAGTCCGAATCGCCTGGAGGGCCCAAACAGCAACAAGTGACAGGAAAACCAAGCCAGGAGACCCTGGTCCATCCGAAAATGTCACCTGATGTGTTTGGACCCACAGTGGGATCATCTCAGAGAAGATCTTTTTTTTTTTAAGACCAGGAAAGATCTCAGGAAGTGTCGCTGTGGCGGGAATCCAAAAAGAAACATTTGCCGAGGATGTGTTTTAATGGGATAAATTGGCAGGCGGGTGATCAAATATTTTAAATAATTCCCCCCCCACGGCCAATGCTGATATTCAAGCTCCGGGTTTCGTCTTACATTTATTCCTCTGGTTTCACATCGGAAAAACAATCAGATTTGAAGAATTTGGGGCTTTTTTATCACATCTTGGACCAGTATGCCGCATAATCACGATATTTTGAACTCCCCTTTGTGAGTGGAAAAGTCCAATTTATTCAGTGTGGTCGTCCGTGCATTAAAACAATGTTTTTATGGTTTCAAAGGGAGAATATTCAAAACATTTCCAGCAAAAAAGGGAGAAATCTTGATTATGTCGCCGATAATTGTACACGATCGTTCAGAGGAGCGGCTGTGATACTATGAGAGTAAGACCTCATCATAAAGGTGCTGTGATGGTATCAGGTTTGTGTGAATGACGGAAAATACTGGACAGGGGGGTCACAGGGCCGGGGGGGGGTGGGGGTCTGGGCCAGTAGCAAATCTCAGATGACACAGGGGGGCAAGAGGTGAGGCCAACCCTGGACAGGTCTATCACGGGGCTGTCATGCAGAGATGGGAAAGCATCCGCACCTGCGGGCAATTTAGAAGATTCCAAATCACCCGGGACACATGTGTGAGCGAAACCCCCCCTCCCTCCCTCCCTCCCCCCCTTTGGTGGGTTTATATGCTCACCCCTCTCCTTATAGGTTATATCGTGCTCCCGGGTCCCAGCACATAATGAAAGAACACAATCACAACAGTGGGATGACTCAGAGTTGTAACACGCTTCATTTGTGGCGCATAAAAGTCACTCTGTGAGCTTCTGCAGATATAATATTTGCACATGGTGTCAAAGCCGGCGCCGTCTGCAAAACAGACAAGACAGAATTCGCAACCGATTTTGGGTGCGTGCGCACACACACACACACACAAGAGAGACTTAGGCGCGCTGACCTAGAACCCCAAACACAATCAGCGGTGCAGCAGATTCCCATCAGCGCAATGTAAATGAGACAGAGGGGCGAAAACGTGCTTTTGTTGCAGAAACTCCTCAGCTCAGTGGCCACGGGAAAACACAACCACGGGCTGGGGGCGGAACACACAAGCACACACACATGGCACAGGCAGGACCCCCTCCCTAACGCACACACAAACACCGGAGAGCGGAATGAACACATAAGGACGCTCATAGGAGTGTAAAATGTGCAGTTTCTGTCTCGCAGCTTCTCTCTCATAACTCAGCGCATACGAGATAAAGGGCTCGGCTATCAAGATATCATCTGGCGCTGCATTGGAGGGGCCTCATGGTTTGGATTCACACGCATGCACTGACCCGCAAAGCGCCGGGAGTCTGGAGGTCATACGTCTCTGATAAACACTCCTCCGTGCAGCCTTTTTTTTTGGGCCGCTTCACGCCCTGTAGACTGTCGACACGTATCTTCCCTACGATCTAGCATCTCCCGACTAAATATTCAAACGGTCCGCTGATAAATATGTATGGATGTATGGGTTCGATACTCAGCGATTGTGCACGCATGGATTCCAGCTGGGAGAGGAAAGCACACACGTACGAGCGCCGCGCCAGCGTGCTCATTCGGGTTTCGCACATTCCCCCCCGCGGGCGGCTGCGCTTACTGTCAACGAATTTCCTCCATTTTCAGTGTTTTTTAAGCCATGCGTGAACTTTTCGCAGCACTCATTAATTCGCAGCCACTGACCCCGGCTCGATACGTCCGCGTTCCCTCGGCTGGCGTCAAGACATGAATTTGGGGGGAGCGAGTTTGAATTGTCCTCTTGCCGGTTGAGATGTTGTCGGTAAAGGGGGTCAACGAGACCAAGGGGGCTCGGTGGGATATTCCCGACGCTTACGTTTCAACATAATTATGCTTCCATCTCTGCAGGAAATCTTTCTCACGCTTATGGATTGGATCCTGTGACCTGGAGATAGGAAGTCGTTTGCGCTACATATCACACGGCTAACGAATGTGTGGAGGCCGCATGCGGTAATAATCTAAAAATAGGATCTGCGGCGGCGGAAATATAGACGCCGTCTTTGTTGCTCGACTGGAATGGAAAGGAGCGGAGGCTGTCTCCAGACTGTCAAAGTCCGACTGAGTCGTTATCTGACTGAAGCGCATAGTCGTGACGACGCGCATCTAAAAATCTTCCGTAATGATTTTTAGCTGAGCGAGGTCATTGCTGTCAACACAAGTGGTCATTATTACCCGTGACTCTTTCTGTAGCCATTTTCCATCTGCTCATTAAATGAGCTGTGTTTTCGGTCCTTGTGTTTTGTTTTGTTTTTTATATGCCCCACTGCCTTTTTTCGTTCATTGCCAATTTTCACTTTTGCTGGCCCATCTTAACCAGGACTCCAGACAGAAGCGATATTTGGATCTCAATGGTCCAGGTTAGCGTCCCAAAGAATACATTTGGGTCGGAACAAAGGATCGGGGGTCGTAATTAGCCCTGGTTTCAATAATTGCCAAGCGAATTTGAAATTTCATTTTGAAATGTGGATTGGAATGCTTAATGACAAAATGCTAATTAGGCACACATCCATAAACTGGATCGGTGCAAATAAATTAAAAAAAAGGCCATGCAAAGCCTTGGTCACCTGAGGGGGATATGGCAAGAGGCCTGCAGGAATCTGTTAGTTCGGGCAAATCGTAATTGTTCTTTCCATTCAGTTAGTATTGGCCATGTTTCATTTAGTCTGAAGACACTGCCATGTTTATCTGCATTGTGGGAATATCCGGGAACATGGCGGCATTTTGGGACATTTTTGGGACGATTCACTGATTTATTGACAGGATAACTGGCAGCCGCGATGCCAGCGAGAAGATGTTGCATCGTTACGGAACATTAAAGCGTCAACACACGCGGAGTGCAGAAGTGAACTGAGAGAATGGCAGGAAACGTTTGGGGTTTGCAAATGGTTCCTTTCCTCGTCACCTTGAAAGTTAAGCCCATGACTTATGGGTGGGGGGCTGTCGCGCGGCAGCCCATTAAAGCCATGACATTTCAATTAATGCCTCTAATGTCGGCATCACGCAGTCAAGGTGCCACCTACTAGTCTGGCCACAAACCCGCCCTAATCACCGGTGGTTAATGATTAATATCGCGGAAACTTGACCCTTTGCGCCTTCTCGAGGACATTTGACCGCCACTTCATGTACCCTGATGTAAACGCAAAGGACACATTTACTGAACTTGAAAGACCTGAAAGCTGAGGAGATGTTTTTCCTCCTAAAAATGTGCTGCAGTAGACGAGCCAAAATAGGAGCAGAGGTGGTGATTGGCACTCAGGCAAGACAAAGAGGCAAACTGCAGTTCTCCGCACTGATTGATTGATTGACAAAGGAATCAGGAATCGATGGTCTCTTGTGCCGAATCCGCTCCCAGAAAAAAAACAAAAACACCAGGTAGTAAGGCTGTTGCCATGGCGTTTAGGCCTGTCAATCAGGGTTTCTTATTCGAAAAACGGCTGGAAATGCAGGTAAACACTGACAAATAGTAGACGCTGACAAACCTTAACCCGTTCTGGCTACTTTTACACAACATTATCATCAACTGCACAACATTTTGCAACCGCAGTAATCCATCAGATATAATTTAGTGATACATTTCAAAATTGATGTAGCTGACTTGCGATGCCCTCCAACCACAGCGCTTAACCCACATGGTGATGTCAGATGTCGGTTCAAAAAACATCCACAATGTTATTTCCAGTGTGAGCATAAACATTAGTGATGAGGATGATTCATTTGCCGTGGCGGTTGTTTCTCTTCCAAGACGACAACTCCCGTGACCCCCCCGCTTCCTCACAACGCCATCAAATTTGATCTTTTGTTCGTGTTTTGATTGTTGCAGAAATTACGTCGTGCGCATTTAATGATGGCATTCCTGCTGTTGGCGGATATGGTCGTCGCATTGCTCTACACACACACACACACACACGCACATCTTTGGATGGAAATGCAATAAACAAAAAGATCAACACACATCCCACAACTCTTGCGTTATTTCTTCAGGCCACAACCTGACAGTGGCCTCTTCTTCACGTATTTGTTTTCCATCCAAACACGCAACGCGCTGGTAAGACCGTCACAGTCCTCACAGTTATCGGAGATGGCACCTTCCTTGGTTGTGCCCGAGCAGCTACAACCATGATTTTGTAGAGCGAGAGGCTGATGCAGACAAAGAGGAGGGAGAAAAAGCAGTGGAAGTGATATCAGAGGAAGACGCTAGGCTTATTACATTAAGGTACATACTTATCTGTAATAGGATATGGATTACGCTGTAAGAGCAAAGAAGAATAATATTTTTTATGTGCCGGTTTGCACATCTAACCTCGCTTTTATGATTCCCCCCCTATTCAGCTGTTAAGGCATTTACAGACTCTTTCTGGTGTAAACATGTTGTTTTGTTCGATGTAGCTCTGACAGCAGCTCCCTTTAACTGTGGAGAGAAAGGTAATATCGAGCTTTTGTAGCCGTGAATTGATCCATTTACGGAACCCAGCGCGATTCTCTTTTTCCTCAAATCTATATATAATACAAGAATCTCCGCTGCCAGAATTAATTTTCACAAACACGACACAGATGACTCCGGCTGGGCTGAGCATGTTAAAAGGCCCGGAATGTTAATCAGCGTAGGAAAAAAGAATCGCTCAGCAACATGCTGTGATATGCACTTTAATCATGGCCAAGAAATGGCTCTCCTGTTCTGCACAAAAGGCAGGAAGGTGTGACTGCAGCGCGAGCGTGCGCCCGTGCACGTTCGAGTGAGGGCGGGAGAGAGAGGAACATGAGAGCGAGCCGCCTGGCAGTCCTAAAGAAGCTTTTATTAAACACTAAGAAGGGTGTATAGAATGATGAACATCCCGCCTGCTCCTTTCACATCGAGGAAATTGCATTTGGGGAGTATTGAGCTGACTGGTAAGATGAAGTACGCGGCCCCTCCTCTGCGCGCGCACGCCAGACGCACGCGCGTTCTTTATGGTTGCACCTATTAGCAAAAGATCATATTTACAGAGGAAAAGCTGCACGGGCACGTCACGCACGCGCGCAAGATCTCATTTAGTCCGCGTGCACGGGCTGGATGAGCACTCCCCGCCACTGAGGGAGCGGAAATGAGAATCGGTGCAAACAAGTCGAGGAAGAAGTGATGCGGGGCGAGAGGAGGAGGAGGAGGAAGTGGCAGAGGAAAAAAAAAAAAAACCTGAAAGGAAAGTAGTGAATGGAAATAATAATAGAAAGATAAGGAAAGATGAGGAGAAGATTGTAAAAGTGCCAAACGCTTCCGCCGCTGGCTCTGTTTTTTTTTTTTTTAAAGCCTCTTGCTGATGCAGCTACAATTCACCCGCGGTATGAAAGAGCACATCAGGATCATTATACGGAAAAAAATCATTACGACCACTTTGCAGCGACTGCAGGCAACAGGTTCCAACGACCGAGTGGACACACTATTAACCAGAGCTGCTGACTCCATCAGAATGAGCGACAAGCTAAACGACCATCACATTAGGCTGCGGCGCGGCGTGCTGCAGAGATCCCTCGCAAAGTGGGTATAATAGCACACGGTGAAGATATTAACTGACGCTATACCTGCGCACGGGACTCGCGCCGGGTGTCAAGTGGGATTCATTGAAACGGCGTGTGTCTACGTGCAAAGACGCAAAGACCCGCGAATGTTTACAGTGCACTCGAATGGCTTTCTTGTGTTTACATAATAGCAGTGGTCTACGCTGCAAGGAGGGCTGTCAGTTACACGCCGCACGCTGGCCGACTGGCAATTACCCCTCTATACGTGGGACGGCTGCAGGCTGCAGGCGAAAAAATGAAATATGATCAATGCTCCGCGTGCACGCGGGTGCGCACGGGTCACAGAGAAGTGGCTGTCACTGTGATTGGTTCCTGCTGCTGAGGGCGAACCCACAATAGCCAATTATACGTTATTATACGCCGCGGCAGCTTTTGCGGTCTGAATGCCTCGGCGTGTGTGTGTGTGTGTCACGGTGGAAGTGATTGGCAAATTGCTGGTTATGTGTTTCGGCACACTGAAAGATGGGAGGAGAAATGTAGATGAGTAGGAGGCTGAGATGGGGAATGGGAATTTTGAGGAGGCCCTGGCAGAAATATGCAAAGAGAGAGAGAGGGAGAGGGAGAGAATACGAAAGAAAGTAGAGGAGATTGATGATTGTATTTGACAGCCGAGGAGAAGATGGGATCGCGGGGCGCCCCGGACCTCCAGTGAGTTGCGTGCTGATGACAGATGCCTGGTGACCGAGAGATGCTTGACGCAGCAGAGCAGAAGATGGCCAGATTGAGGCTCTCAGTGAGTTTATGACTGGTGTTTCATCATGTGAGAGCTCTGGTGTGTGTGTGTGTGTGCGACCGAGCCATGAGCTGTGCACCATGTGGCCGGTGTTTTAAAGATCAGATGACAACACTTGACAGTATCACTTTGCACTCAATCGTCAATGGGTCTCGCATAGTGCAACATCCCACCCCCACGATGTGTGTGTGCGTGTGTGTGTGTGTGTGTCCGCCACAATCACTTTTACAATTTTGGTTACGGGTAGTTAAGACAGTCTTCTTGCCATTATGGCTGTTGACTTGACCGCAGCGACGAAAGAGATCTCCTATTCCAATTACAGAAGGATATGTATCAATTTTACAGTTTAATCGCAGGAACTAATTTGCAAAGCGGACTTTCAGCAGTAATAAGTAACGAGGAAGGGACAGATTGATGTCCGTTCAAATTACAAGGCAGCCGTTGGAGAGTCTTTCAGCTGCGTTCCCACTGGTAATAGTTTTACTGTTACAGGCCGCATTGGTTCGCAGTCTGGGGTGGGGGAAGCCCGGGGGTCATGGAGGGTCTTCCCGGAATTCCCCGTTTGTTTTGGATTCTGATCTTAGCGTTTGTACAGAGGAAAAAACAAAACCAGCAGCCGCATGAACTTCATGACATTTTCAGTGACGACTGCTTTCAGTCGACCTCATATTTGTTTTGTGAGAAAGAAAAAAAAAAAGCTGTTTCAGGTGGTTATCGTCTGATTTTGTTCAGAAGAAAATAGAAAATAGCGCTAGCCGGATACTTGATATTCTTCTGACTTCTCTATCCTTTCCTTTCTTTTGTCATTTCTTGTAACAGTTTGAAATGAAAAAAAAAAAAAAGAAAATGTTTCCTGACTATCATCTTGTCGTTTCTAAATTACAAAATTCTAACTCATTTTCAAGCAGTATCTCATTCAGTATTCTTGCATTTTAATTCACTACATTCACAAGAACTGGCAAAGGTAAGACATCCAAAACTTGCGCACGACAATGAGAATAAAAATAAGCACCAGCGATGGTGAATTCACACCCCTCTGAAATGCATCCAAACACGGCATCCGTCCAAAAATACTGCAAGATATAAGAGCAAAAATAGCACAAAACTGGGCTCAACAACTTACGTAGCGTCAAAAGCCTGAAAACCACCTGCTTTAAGCGACACGCATCCAAGAAGAATGCCTCGGTGCGACAGCTAATCTTCACATCAATCACCGCCACTCCAAATTCAGAATGTCACATTTTTTATCAAGTTGGCATTTCAAAACAGAAGCAAGTCATACAAATATCTCCTTTTTTCATGTACAGCAGAGACTGCAATCTGGAATTATAATTTTGTTTCGAATTTTCATTAATTTTTTTCTTTAGAGATTTCAATGTGTGAGTAGAGCTGGGTTTCCTTTAATATTTCTCAATACCAGTACTGATACCAGTACGCTTCAAACGATACTGATACCAATTGAGTACTTCATTTGATACTTTTTGTTACTTCATTCAATGTTAATTATATGAATAGAAAGCAATCAATTGTGCAAATGTTACTACTCCTCTCCATTCACAAGATTTTTACACAAATACGTTTTGAAAGAGCTCTATTTACGCCTGCAGTGATTGACTGCGTGTAAAATCTGTTCTAAATCTGGGTACGAAAACAACCAATCGCAGGTATCGTTTGACAGGCGCAGTTTTGATACAACGTGGTACTGGGTTTGGTCGGTTCCGATATCCAGCCCGACTTGTGAGTCCGAAAAACCGCCACAAAACTCCTCTACACTCAACAAAACATCTACTTTAAACCCAAACCCTGATCTTTACCCTCATCAGCCTTGTCGGGGAGAAGGACTCAAGTTAATCACAACATTCCTGGACTTTTTTTGGGGGGGGTAAAAATTCACATCACAGAGCCACTGGCAAGGTTTTCGTCATGTTTTTGTTTTTGATCTGTGTTTGTACTGTCAGAGATGTTGGGGCTCTCTGTCTGTGCGGGGGCCATTGGACGAGAAATTGAAATGTGCGCACATTAAAATGATACAACCTGACACACACGCGAAACCTCTCTGTTCCTTCACTATTTTGAATAATTGATTCTGAAAGCTCCTTTGACGGGGCTACTGAGCCGCTTGAATAGTGCTCCGTCATGACGCATGAAGCCGTGTCATCCGACCATCCACGTCGGAATAAATCTACCCCGACTGTACATTCTTATAACACATCAGTCCGTGTGTGTGTGTGTGTGTGTGAATTTTATGAAGTATGACATTGATCTGTCTCTGCCTGTTTTACAGCGATGCTCCCATAATCCCCATCCTAATCCACAGCCTGTGTGTGTGTCTGTGTGTGTGTCCGTATGACTTGTGTGTGTGTGTGTGTGAGGCGTGGTGTTTCAGCTTTCTGCTTCCAATGGGGGGGCCTCTCTTTCCCACGCCTTCTGCACCACACGTAATACCGCTGGATAGGCCTCCAGTTATCCATCGTTTTCCATCGAACCACTCAGCACAATGGCCCAGACGGAATCACTCTGCACTCCGCTGTCAATATCTCCATTATCGTTTTAGTCAACAGAGTACACACGGTGAAAATTGAATGGTTATGGGTAATATTACTCTTAAATGAGCTGATGAAATGGACGCGGCAGTGACGGGAGAGAGGGCGGCTGACAGTAGTCGGATATGTCAGCGCCAGGGAGGAATAAAAAACGGCAACAACAATAAATAAAAGGTCCCGCTTCCTCGAAATGCTCTGTGGCTTTTTGCCGGTGCCGGGTTATAAATTATGCCTTTTAGAATTCATAACCTCGCAAATGGCTGACAAGTGGTCAGTGTGCAGAATTAAAAGCCACTCCAAAACTTAAATAAAATTTAAAAAAAGACAGCGTTAAGAAGGGAAGGAAGTCAAAAACCCTTCATTGTGATTGCTTGAATACAGAACTGGCAAGTTTCAACCATCTGGTCTGTTTTAAGAGGTCTGTTTTCAAGATGTTCTCGCCGTTGACCTGCTAGTGCATGAAGGGTTTTGCCTTTTTTCAAGAGCATCCATCATTCCTTATGTCTCCACTTGACCTTGATTTTGAGCAATTTATTTTACGCTTACTCTAAACTCTGGCATTGTGAGACACAGACACTTGGAGCATAAGGCCTCCGCGTCGAGGCTGACGTCCGAGGTCGGCGTGTTTGAGAAAAAGGGGAGAGGAAAATTCCCCCGGACAACATTTTTCATACACGGGGGATCGTTTTTCGGTTTGTTGGACCGTCCATCAGCAGGATTAGCAGATTTCCGTGAGGTGTGTGTAGGTTGGGGCGAGGAAGAACTCTGTATGATCCCGGGAAAATCCATTTAATCAAGCGTAAAACATTAGAGCTCCTGTGGGTTATATGTGGGAATAAGATGACTCAAAACATTTCACCGTTTTTCGCTAAAACGAAGTAATAAAAAAATGGGGGGGGGAAATGGTTACTTGAGTGGCGGTGTGTGCTGACGGGGTGCGATACATCTCTTCATTAGAGGTGAGGAAGGAAGGAAGGAAGGAGATGGGGATGGGAGTGAAATAACGGTGCTTTATGATGAACAGTGAGAAGAGTTAGAGGTTGATGAGTGGGACCCTCAGCAATGATAATCTCATTAGGGGCCGTATCGCATGTTAAGCTCCCTGCTAATGATGGATGTGTGTGTGGGCATATGTGTCACATGTGGAAGTGTGTGTGTGTGTGTGTGTGTGAGCGGGCGGCAGTCCTTTGTCGAACCATCCTAATTATCAGATGTGACTCACGTGAGGGTAATTACAGCATCTTAGACAGTGGGAACAAGGCCACAAATGACCCAGAAATCCACAGGCTAATGAAGCGATGAGACACACTTTTTCCCTTTGTTTTTTTTTTTTCTTCTCTTTTCTCTTTCTGTCTCTCTCTCACCTCACACGGAGAGACACAGACGGAGCAGGAGAAAGAAAGAGGCAGTCAGAAAGACGGAGCGGAGCACCGTTTCCCTCAGACCGCATTAGAGGGAGAGAGTGGAGAGATTTGGGAGGAGCTGTCAGGAGACGCTCCGTCAGGCGGCTTCAGGCTCAGCCCTCCTTCCTCGCACCAACTAATCTGACCGCTCTCTGTTCTTTGTCGTATCTGGCTGCCCCGTTCCGCGGAGCCGCGGCCCGCTTCCACGGGCGCGGATTAAAGCCGGCTACCCGAGAATAAATTCTCCAATGGAGAATCATCTAGGTGTAATCCCTGTGTGAAGCCGGCCCTGTATGGCGCGGCACATTATATCTCTCACAATGACGATTATGCACAGCAGGTTGCACATTGTGGAGATACTGGAGACAAGCATGGAATGGGCGTGTGTGTGTGGCGCGTTGGCGGCGGGGCCTCGGGACATTGTCAAACGAGAGCGGGTTGCTTTGAGGACGCGGACACCCCGGCTGAGGTTCAATCTTGGTGTTTTTCACCTGAGTGATTATTTAAATTTGAATACACCCCCATTTCTTTAATAATCCCATCTTCTCCTTGTGACATTTGCAGTAACAATTTTTTTTTTCTTCATCCATTTAAACTGCATCATCGGGAAGCAATAAACCCACGCCGCATTACACAAACAAGAATATAAAAGCCGACAATAAACAGATGTTTGCAACCGACATCGAAATATTTGCCAAATTTAGAGGTAGAAACAGACTTTTCGGAGGACGTTTTGATGACTCCGCAGAGCAAAAGATACATGTGACAATGTAGCTACGCTTTAACGTTGCAGAAAACGCAGCAGCTGCATTGAGACCAGGGGTTTTTATACCACTGACTGATGACATTCACGCATATAAGGATCTTCAATTACACCGATTACAGCTTCAATCCACACCGTGCGGGAATCCCCATCTATATTTGAGTAGTTTTAACAATGAATTGCATCTATGATTATATTATATTACAGTAGAAAAGCAGTTCCCAACTTTTACGACTTGCGATTCATTTAACTGAGCCGCGTCTATAGGTCAGGCTGCACATAAAAATGATTTATAAGAAGGTCCCTCAAAGAGTTTCCTGCACTCGCTTTTTTGACTTCCTCCTTGTTCTTCTCAAGAAATTTTAGAAGCCCAAGTTTGGCAAAAAAAAAAAAAAAAGCACCAAGAGCCAACTTGAATTTTGTTGCATGAAACATTAACAATGAGGTTGACAAAAAGCAATTTACTTTATCAATGGGCCGCTGCTACACTCTGAATCAGCTCCTCTGCAGACAATTAGAAGAGCTCTCTGAGACTCAGACCTTGAAATAATTGCCGTACTTCGATCTCCTCTTTGTCGTACTTGTTTAATCACGCAGATGGAAAAACAGGGAACAAACAGTGGCGATGATATTTAGGAAATATCTTGAATGTGCTGGCGTTCTAACTGGCCAGCACATTATGTAACATTATGAAAGAATTCATAATTGTGTTTTTCTATCATTCAATCACTCCAATCATCAGTTTGACCCGACCACCGTGACTCGTGTTCCGCCCCAACTCAACAATCGCTCAGTTAAATTTCTTTTATTCACCATTGCTTGGCTGACCGAGCGGCCTGCAGGGAGAAAATATGTTTCGCTTTACTGCCCTTAGGTTGCCTTTTCCCATATCTGTTGAATCCTACTTGTGAAATTGCGGTGGCTTCTTGCTACTGATCCTTCATAGACTAGAATACAATTGAATAGATTTAATGGGCATTTCTAAATGGCAAATGCAGACTTTCATGTGTCCAACGCCTGATTCCTTCCCCTGCTTCTTTCTTTGTGCAAGTATAATGGAGGAGAGTAAGAGAATTTTCCTGCACGCAGGGGCTAACAGATCACTAAAACACAAAGCCTACTTCTCAAGGCTACGCGGCGCTCAATAAAATTGCAGCTTAACGGTCCCTAAACTCGCACAAGCACGAGGTATTTGTTCCAGTTTGCACAACAGCACCATTGATGTGACAATTTAAGTGATAAGTGATACCGAGCGCAACCCACTTGTGGTGTTGGTCTGCGAGGCACAGCCCGTCACCCTCAACCCACGCCACAGCCATGCCCACCTCTGTCACTCCTGTGCAGACACGGCGTATGTGTGAGTGAGTGTGCGTGTGTGTGTGTGTGTGTAGTGGACATGATTGACTGCAGCTCTGAGAGAGTTATCTTGATTAAATTCCCGACGACACAGTCAGAGTGTCTCCTCGATATTGCGCTTTTTGTCAAAACGCGCAAACAAACAAACAGACATGATTGTCACACAAACACACCCACTCGCACAAAAAACAAAAAAACACTGCCACCGCGCGCACACGCACGTATGCACGCACGTACGTACGCACACAGGCCGGAGGCACAATGCACTTCATTACCTATTCCACCCCCTCTCCTCGTGCTCGGTACCCTCGTATTCCACTCTGGCCTCCCCAGCACTCAACTCACAGTCACTATAGCAACCTCACACAGTGCTGCTGGCAGCCAGAGGGCTAATCATGTCGTTACAACATCTGTCAGAAAACAGCCAGATACACACACACACACAAACACACACAGCATAACATGTACACAAGTGCATATGCCGATGCAGTCCCCGGCAGCAATTGCACCCTTATGACCATGTGTCCTCGCAAAAGAGGCCTCATTGCATCTTCACACACACAAATATGCAATAAAACACACTTAAAATGAGGTCAGGTTAAAGACAAGCCTCTTACCTTTACTCATGATTCATCCTTGTGCTTAAAAAGTGGGAGCTGAAACAAGAGGATAAGATTCATCATGTTAGTTCGCACACTTGATAACCCTAACCCTATGAGCAAAATATCAGCAACTTTTTTCCATATTATTATTATTTGTCTCAGTTAGGAAGAGTCTTGTCTTGGAGGAGACAGACGGATGGAGCAGCGCCGGCCTGCCGCCTGCTAAATTGGGCCAATCAAGGCGGCTGCAGGAACATGCCTGCTGGGTATGTCGCTCTGCTGCCACCCCTAGGCCAGATCTGGTACTCCACCACGCACACCCGGTCTCAGGACACTGACCTCGGAGCACCACCGGGAAGTTGTAGAACAGAGGGGTCTGGGGGGGGGGGGGGGGCTTAGTTGAGTTATGAAAATGGTGCCTTGCTGCGCTGTTTCACAGGCTCTCTGATCCAAAAGCCAATCCTCTTGGTAACTTCTGTCGGCGTACAGTACAACATCTGTGCCGCCTGAGCATCTTCTGACAATACGCAGGAATCTATTTTTTGCAAAGTTTACAGAGGCCCTCTACCAAAATGAGTCACATAACAAACTCGAAAATCTCCAGCCAGCCTCTGAAGGGGGGGGGGAGTGCCACTCAGAGCAACACGCACGGCCCACGCGCAGCCTCTGCATCTTTTAACGGCGCGCAGAGAGGGGTGAGCGAATGCTTTATATTTAGAGCGGTGACGCGATGCAAACCCGGGCGCTAACATGAGAGGAAAGCTCAGCGATGCGTTGGAGAGCTACATATTCAATAATGTATCAGAGGCAGCGTTCTTAAAAACAGCTGAGGATCGGCGCTCTGTCTTGTCCTGTCTGCCCGTCTGTCTCTTTGCATGCCTTTCTTCTCAATCTGTCCACTCTGCGGCGGCAGATTCGCCGCTCCTGTGGGGAGATGATGTTTGGTTAAACTTTCATCCTGTCGACGGCGTCTACGCTCGCGCGCTCTGTCTCTGAGGATCAGTCTCTTTCTGTGCGTCCTTCGTTTCTCAAAGAGAGGCTCTTTTTGTATCTTCCTCAGTGGACACAGTTCAGCCTTTTAGCAACATAAATCATACACCAATCCGCTGCGGTGCGAATCTGCTTCTTGACAGTGACGGAGAGGCTGTACACGTTTTATTTGAAGGTCATCGGGATAATCGGCTCTTACCCGTTTCAGTAAACAGGTCCACTGTGCTGCTTCATCTTTGAGGAATGAAAGAGTAGGAAATCTCCCCAGAATTCTCCTGCAAGAGAGAGAAGGGAGGGGTTGGGGGGGG
>CAESWR010000771.1:197630-209274 GCA_903171835.1 Mullus surmuletus
GGGGAAGAGGAAAAGTAGGAAAGGGATTAGGAGCAAGCCTTAGCCTTTCAGAACTCAATGCTCTTAAAACCAACTCTGGCTTTCAGCTAAGTTCCCTCCGTTTGTTGTCTGCCTGCGCCGGCGCTGCCGTGCGCGTGTTTGTTCCGTGGCAATCAGATAAAGCGCTCGGCGTGAACCCCCGAGTTCAACCGCCGCAGCAGAGTTCTTCCAAAAGCAGGTTGGGTCAAACGGACAGCAGCGGCTCAACTTTTAGACAGAGACGGGGGGGGTGGGGGGGGCTGAGGGGGGCTTTTAAGGCTTTTAAGGCTTCCATGCCAGCTACTTACGAGCTGTCCGAGCTGCAGGATGAGAGGATGAGGGGTGGGTGGGGTGGGTGATGGGGCGAGAAGAGTGGGGGGGGGGAAGCGCACAGCATCTCAGTAAGTACACATCTAAGTACACAGATCAAAGGGGTTGCATTAGGACACACGTGTGAATACTAGCAAGGGAGTGTGTGAAACGCAAGCAACAGGAGGGCTGCGCTGACACACGCGCGCCACACGCACATCTGAATGAAGCCCACTTGTGTCGTTTGGTGACCCCCCCGCCCCCCCCCACTCCGCACGCTCCGTCTCCCTGGGGTTTCTCTGCCACAAAACACACCCGTCTGGAAAGGCCCCCCAAGCTCCATGTACAACACTTCTTATTCTTTTGAGATAAAAAAGAATGTGAAGTAGTGGAATAAGTGCCGCTTTTGTTCATAGAGAATATGAGCAAATGCATTCTGGGAGACGATGCTGTGACAACTTCCACTCGAGAAAACAAGAAAGGGGACGAGCGGGGAGGATGCTGCCGCAATCCAAAGTGGAGCAGCGTGCCATGGCGCCGGTCGCCCACTAGTCTGTGCTGTTACACCACCCCTGCATCTGTGCCGCTGACCGACTTACCAAATAAGGGCACAGACGATGATGGCAGCATACATTAGCAGCGGCGTGCGATGATGTAAAGATCATGAGTGACTTGATGCAAATTAAAAACTGGGACAATGCCGCCGTTTCCTCTGCAACCACAGCGTGATGCCGTCCTTTGGAATCTTTTACCCGTTTTTGAGGATTTTGCGACAGTGTTATTTGCATGTACGCACACTGTCAGAAGTGTACATGTGTGAAAAACTGGTTCACACTTTATTTTCAGCTGATGACAAGTCCCTCTCCGGATCCATCTCCCGCTCGCACTGCGTTTCGTCTGTAATGATCTGACAATAGCTGGTGAAATCAGTTGGGCGGAGGATTATTATGAGCTTTGGTTACCGTCATTGGCGAGCGCACGTTCTCCTCTCCATCACATTGTTTTCCTGTTGGGTTTCACGGCTCCCTGGTTGGAAACCACCTTGTTAGTGAGAATGTGTTTCACCTGCGCTGGCCCAGAAGAAGTAATTAAAGCAGCGGCAGCCTCGCGTGATAGAGGAAGAGTTCAGGAAAACTAGATCATTTGGAGGGTTCGCATTAGCGCCTGCAATTTCAGCTCATAGAATTTGCACAATAACTAATGTTTATCCCGTTTTCAGTGGAATGTAGTTTTTTCCATGATTTTTTTTTTAGTGTTTGTGTGCAATAAAGTGGCACTCGTGGTGAGAGTCTGCTTGAAAACCCTTTCGGTTGCTTTGAATCTCGGCAGAGACTCCCACGGGAGTCCCTCAGAGCAGCCGCTGGATCCCTTTCATGTCGGTGGCTGAAGCGACTATTTAGCGGGAGCCAAATTGTTGATAGTGAGGGAATTCAGCTCCGGTTGTTCCACCCAGGCATCACCTTTTGAGGTTTCCGCTGGTGGCAGAAACGATTCGGGACAAAACAACATATTATTTAGGTCACCGAGAAGCTTCCACGCCATGAACCAAACTATTTCTGCGCTGATCCGCACAGCTATGGCCCAGATCATTTTTTTCGATTTTCGAACCCGAACAAGGACAACACGGCCGTTCACTTTTGCCGTGTAAGAAATACCCTTCTTAGGTCCATCCCAATTCCCAGTTTGGAGCTCCTCCATTTGCGTCTCATCCCCGCCCACAAGACAGGAAGAGACTTGTAAAGAGATGGATCAAGTTGAAAAAAAACATTTAAAAAAATGAGACGTCCTCGCCTTAGTGCATCATTTGGTAACACAATACTATACTATACTTACTATATTAAGGTATCATAATAGGCATTTATGCTTAATATGCATCAATTAAGAATTGATAAGCATAAGGAATTTTAAGATGAACATACACATTAGCATTTTTCAAGTATAAAGTTTAAGTCAAATGTTCTCATAAGCAAAAGTAATTGTATTATTATGCTTTAATTAACACTTTACGACACCTATTGTTTATAAGCATCTTATAATGCCTTATAAGTGCTTATTGATTGTCAATTGATACTTATTACATATTAATTAACACTTATTATGGTACCTTAACAAAGTGTTTCATTTGTTTTTCCTTTTTTCAAAAAAAACAAAACATTTTCACAATGTGCACAGTGTGACAATGCACAGACATTTCTCACACCCCTTTTATAGGTCACGAGTGCCCAGAGACTTGCGCACAAGATACACCGATATATGCTCCGCTCCTCAAGCGGACATCTTAAGCCCACACTTGTGTGAGTGCAGCGTCACATTAGGCCGAGCCGCGCACCACTTTTGACACGTTTACCCACAAACCTCTCTGCCGACATGACCTCTCTGGAGCTGCGCCGTGACTGTTTGTGTGTGTGTGTGTGAGAAATGTCTTCATCTCACGCTCGCACCCGCCAGCGTTGCCTTGTTTTTTCTTTGGTGAGATATAATTTGGCGGACAATTTAAATGAATAATCATGTTTACTCTTTTTCGAGGTGTGCGTGTGGATCCAAATTTGCCCGCGATCATAAGTGAGTTACGGCGCGTCAAGCTGGCAGCAGGATCCCTGCGAGCAGCGTGAGGCACATTTGCGTAAACAACTCCAACTTGTTTACAACTCGGGTAGAATGCGCAAGAATTAGCACAAAATGCGTCTAATCTGCCTCGGCGCGGGTGCTCGGCCGCTTTTGAGGGGCTTCGCGATCGCACAAATGGCTGAATAATTCTAACCTGCTGTTCTTGAACCTCTTGAGGGCAGAAGAAAAAAAAAAAGGCTTACAATGGAATGAGGATTATTGAAGTGCGGTACAGTCATGGTCCATGTGCGCCGGCGCTCGTCCAACAACGTGCGCACGAGAAATAATGAGGGGAGACTGAAGAGACACACACGGGATAGGAATTCAAGTCACTCCTTAATCCCCAACTACATAAAAAATTAGCTCCTCTTAAAACCTAAAGTAGGATAAGTACAGCTACATCTGGCATTTTGAGAAAAGTCAGATTACAATGCTCAACTGTGGCTTCACGTCTTGATTTAACACACCGACTGCGAGTGAATTTCCGAGAAGTTAAATCGAATGTGCTGTTCCGAAATCTCCAGGCCCGCACCGGCGGCGCTGAGCAGGCTGTTGCCTGCTGAAAAACAATCGGCTTCATCCATACGGGTTCTCGTTTGTCACTTATATGTGTTGACGAACAAAGCGATGAGAGGAAAATAAGGAAATTGTAGGTGGGAACCGCGGAACGTGGGCTGACAGCAAAGTTCGCTCTCGGTGTGATCAGGAATCATGTTTGATCTTAAATTAGATGCGCATGCCGGGCATTTTTCGAAATTAGCATAAGCAAACTTAATAACCTATATAAAGGCTGCGGTCTTGCGGCGTGTAATGCGTGTAAACCGCGAGCACACAGGGCGCCGCTTTTTTGGGGGGGGCAGATAAAAGGTCCTATGAAAAGAGGGAAAGAAGGGAAAAACTTCAACCCGAGGGCAGTGAAATCAAAACAAACCAAAAAAAACAAGCAGTTCCATTACATCTCAAAGCGCCATCGTCCTGCCACATACCTACTGGGCCGCTGAGCTTCATACGCTGCCTGTCCTGCGGGCCACCGTGCTCAATATGCTTCACTTATTTTGATGCTGATTGAATGGAATTTATTTATTTTTTTTGACTGAGGAAAGGGAACAGATCTCTAGATGGTGCCCTGATGCGCGCACGAGCACAGGCCAATGCTCCAATTAAGGGCAGCGATGACATAAAAATCCCCTTTTTTATCTAGGTCTGTTGAGCTGATCAAGATGAGGCGAGATCATCTGGTATTGTGCGATCGTTCCAATTTCTGATTTGCAGATGAATAAATTAAACGGATGTGCATCTTGTGCTTAATACGCATTAACCAAGGTTTCACCTGCACTAAATACATTAATAATTCATTAATTCACATCACATTGACTGGTGCAGTGTTGGTATCACAGGCGGTCCAAGCACAGATTTATTGTCAGTACAATTTCACTTCTGACCCATAAAATACCTATGAAATATTCTGTCTGATGCTGACTGAGTCCATATGAAGAAGGTGGTTATTTTTGTTCTTTTTTTGTCAAAAAGTGCTCTTCTTCATGTTAGGAATATCTTTTTTCTGCATTAACAGGGATGATGGTGAGCCCCACTTAATGAAAAATCTGATTAATTCTAACTTTACTAATCAGCAGTGAAGGCAGGTTTTGGGGGCTCTATGTGATTTCAGAGTAATAACTCTAAACTCATCAACTGCGCCTCCCACAGAGAGGGGAGAGCTTCATGCATACAATTTTTGCAATTTCCCTTTAACTTTAAAGATTTTTATTTAAACAGCATAATGATTGAGGGAATGAGAGCTGGCAGGTTTCATTATTACCAAGGAAAGTGGCTTGAAATTTAAGGAAGATATTCGCTTCACGGTAGCTGGCGGGAGAAAATGTGACGGCAATGGGTGACTGCAAGAAACGCACACAGCCCCATTCTGTGCAACGCCAGTGTAACGACACGAGCTTACACAAAAAGCACAAACACCCCAGCCGTTAAACTGTGTCACGTCTTTGTGTCATAATCCCACTTTTATAAGAAAAAAATCTATTTGACATTACAATGTGGGGGGAAAATTACAACGACTGCTCGCTCTGCAGAGCGCCGAATGCTGCCGTGCGCTCGGGGTGGCCCCGTAGTCATGGATATACGGTGACAATTGTGAATAATCATTTGGTAGGTGCAACAAATTACTCAGTGGCGTCCTACTTTTAAAGACATATTAGACGCTACTGCGCTCAAGGCCAGAAGAACGAGTGTTGGAGAGAGAAAGAAAGCATCTACAGCACAGCGCGGCGCGGGAGAAAATGTGTCGAGTGTTACGGGGTGAAGAGGAGAATGGATGATAAAGAGAATTACAGCAAATGAGAAAGGGCAAATGAAGTGTGTGAGCGTTTAAAAAGCAAGAGAGTGTCTGGCGGAGCTTCACCCTGCCTCGTCTGCTCGGCGTTTGTCTTTAAAAGGCAAAATTACACAGTACATCTAATTCCGCTGCAACATCACATTGTCTCCAGTGCCTCCATTTTTCACCGGCAACGCCAATGTGAGCTCTCCCATCTCTCTCTCTCTCTCTATATGTGTAAAAGAAATGCAGCAAAGTTCTGAAAAAGAAACATTTTTGGCGGCAGGACAGACGAGAGCTAATTTAGGAGGAATAAATAGAGAGGAGGGGGCAGGATGTCAGAGAGCAATGTGACCTGACACCTGCTCCTCTCTTGTTTTCCGACGAGGTCACAAACGCCGAGCCGATATTGGAATCCCACGGGTGTGCGCCATGGGAACGCCGGATCGGAATTTGAATGGCCACTGGACGACTGCGATGGCTTCCCTAATGAAGCCTCTCAGTCCCTCTGCCAAAGTGACCCATTTTCGCTCCCTTTTTCTTCTCCCCCATCCCTGATACGGCTGCCCCAAATTCTTCACAGGGAAGAATATGCATAAATTTAATTAAAATGGATAAAATTATAAGCATAGATTCTTATATTCTGTTTCTTCAAGACATTAGTCCTTGGGATTACTTGGGACTCCAGGGGGGTGAGGAGTCTGCCGGGGTCAGTCTTCATTCTTCGGGAGAAAATGTCACCGTGGAGATGGTAAATTACAATATCACAAATGAACTTTCACTTGAAAGGACACTGTGGATGTGCAGCGATGTTTTTAACTGTGTATGTGTGCATGTCAAGGCACCTGTTTTTTTTGTTTTGGGGGGGGGGGCTATAAGAAGCAACACGCGCCTGCTTCATTCATCAGAAATTGTTTCATTAGCAGCGTATATGCAGAAGCGCAGAGGCAATTAGCGTCGTCTTTCGTATTTTCTGAGCGAGTTCGGCTCTGAAATTGTTTTTGAGCGCGTGCAATCTTTGATGAGATTGAAAAAATTAGGGCTTATGAAGTAAAAATGTGGTGACTGGACCAAATTGCAAACCTTTGCAAGATATCAGGGGATTTTGCTAAATGTCTCGCAATTACAAGATTCCCCGGGGTGGCTTATTATGCAGCACTCAGACATAAGCTTTAAGTGTAAAAGTTGGTAACTGAGCTGAAGAGGTGCTGATCTTACACTGGCTGAGTGAGCTAAAAATGGAATACTGATCAGCACGGGACCTGCTTCACGTCTGCATCATCGGAGTGTCACAGGACCCCCCTCCCCCCAACCCCCCACCCCGCAACCCAAAGAATGTCTTTTCACCAGAATTAGGGCAGTCATGCATTACTGTAAACCATCATGCATGTCTGGAAACACTTCCTAAAGCATTCAGGCGTATCTCTAATCGTTTCCTAATACAAGTCAGCTGCTTTGAATCAGTGTTTGATCCGCGGTTACTGTTTGCCTGCCTTGACTATTCTTTCTTTGGTTTATAATGCTGGGCAAGGAATCAGCTAAGAGACACCTCTCAAACTCTAGCCTTCAACTTAAAGATTCCGTAACAGCTGCAGCCTAATGTATTCAGAGGGATATGACAAATTGTTCGGTGTTATGCTATATTGTTTGGTTTTATTGTCATTGTTATGCTTTTTGTACCTTTTATCATCTTTGTTATTATGTTCGAAACCAACCGGCCAATGGGACTAGGGATGGAAATTAGCCACTCGGCTATAGTCCCACATATTTACATGAAAATGTCCATTAATATATATTGTTCCCATTTAAAAAAAAAAAGAAATCTGACATCTGGATGGTGAGTCAGGTGACGTGTGTAAAAAATATGTGAGAGGTCTCACTTTAGGCTGGAGGCTGGAGCTGTGGCAGCGGAGTGTTACTCCAGGAGGTTCAAGGAGTAAAAGTTGGGATTTCTTAGATCATAATTATTGTGTGGGGAGAAAATAAATATGTCAAACTCATCCATTTGAAATCACCATTTTCCATCTTGTGCGTATTCTGCAATCCTTTCAACTAAACTCAAACTAACCAAGATAATAACAATAAGTTGAGGATGGGTCACGTAGTTTGAATGCATAGTATTGTTGTGTAATACACTGTGTTGTACTGCAAGAGTGTAATACATGCATCTTAAAAAAGTTAGATGATTGCAAGTTTTGGTTTTCTCGTGTTTTTCATGTACTAAAACCCAAAAGACGCTGCAGGAAACGTCAAAAAAACTCCCCCTTCGACTCAGCTGATGAATGGAGAACTTGTCTAATGCAGGTTGATGTTGAGTAATTAGCCGTGTGATTCTGCTTTATGTAATTAATGATTTCGATTTTTGGAGTGGCTTTGCTTGAACTCGCACATCGTTCGTGAGCTATTCTGCATCCGTTCCGATGGGGGACTTCACCATCTGACACTTGCCGTTTTCCCTTCCGCACTGACGGCATTCTCTCTTCACATCGGGAAGGTGGAGCGGATTTCTCCCGGCACACCCCCCCACCCCCACCCCCCGGCCCCCTCCCCCTCCCCGGGCGCCTCTACGAACATGTGCGTGCGTGTGTTTGTTTCCGAGCGTCTGCTGTCATCCTGTTGGTGAAAAACGAGGTGCATATAAGTCATCCAGTGAGAGGTAGTCACTAATAGGATAGAGGCTGCTCCCTCGCCGCTTTCCAAGCACACACACACACACACACACACAAAGTTGTGCAGACGCTGTCTGAGACGCTCAAACACACACATACACAAGCTTCCACGGGCGTGAGCTATGGCCTTATTACCCACCTCACTTCCTTGCAGCCCGTGTCCTCCCGTAAAAGCACAACAACGCAATTCCTGTCGTTCACCATCCATCCATCCATCCATCCTTCCATCTATCCATCCCTATTCCCTGCATTTCCTTGGGACATTCTCTCCTTCCCCCTCTCACACACCCCTCCCTCTTCCCTTTCTTCGCCGCCTCTCTCTTTCTCTCTTTTCCCACCCCGAGCACCTGATTTCCACCTTGCACTAAAATAGCCTTTTTCCGCACCTCTCTCCTCCGCAAAGCACCCACCTGATTTACTTAGATCTCTCCGTCTCCTCCTTCCTCTCCGCTCCAATCCTACCTTCGCCTGACCCCACATCCTTCTCCTCTCCTTTCATTTCCTTCCTCTCTCCGTCCCGTCCCGCCCCCCCCCCCGAGAAAACTTTCATCAAACGGCCCTCAGCTTGATCTGCTAATCTCGCCCTGTTCTCTCGGCCTCTTCCCTTTCACCTACAACCTTGGCTCCTTTCCTCCTTCGCACCCTCTCTCCTTCTAAACCCGCCCTCCTCCACACCCCACCCCACCCTCCCTCTCACCCGCTTTCCTCGCCTCCCTCCCTCCACCTCCGGCACCTGCTACCGAGGCTGTCTAGACCGGCGATAAAAACCAGGATGGAAGGAGGGGGTGCAGGGGGTGGGAGGGGGGGGGGGTAGCTAGACAACAGATGGGCACCAAACGAAAAAAAAATTTGGTGGATGTGAGCGAGAGGAGGCGCCGAGAGAAGAGGGTCAGAGACGGAGGCGGCGGGAACGTATGAAGGGAAAGATAAAGTGTACGGAAGAGTTGAGTGGATGTCGCGAATGGCGCGCAGGGATGTTGCAAATGGGCTCGCAATCTCAAGTGGAGCCATTCGTTTTTTGGATTTTTTTTTTTTGGAGGAGCCCCAAAATCCAGGCGCGTCTTTGTGGCTCCTTTCACTTGTCAGTTTCATTTTCTTTTCTTATTTTTTTTTTTCTTTTGCGGCTCTAAATTGTTCGGCTTCTCCCGGAGAACACAACAGCAATCATTTTTTGCGGTTCGCCGCCTCACGCCCACCGAACACCTCTGTCCACTCATCTGTCATTTCGTTTTTGGAGCCGCGCCCCATTTGTCAAGAGCTGTGATAAACCTGCCCAATTCGCACGTCGCGTCGGAGTGGGGAAACGTGATCCGAGGGGACTCTCGCGCGCTCTCCTCTTGATGAACGACTTCTTGAACGAATTTTGTGGCGTCGGGTTCTGTTATTTTTTTCTGCAAACGTGGCTGGCGGGAGACGAGAGGGGAGACAGGGTGGGAGGAAGCGGGGCGTGAAAAGTAGGCAACAGCGATGAAGGCCTCGATCGAGTGATGAGGGAAATGAGGACAAACAGATGCTAGATTACATCTTTATATGACACACACTCACACACACACACACACAGTTGTTTGCTGGACTATGTGTTTGTGTGGTTCGGTGTGCGTGTGTGTGTGTGCACGCTTGACGTAGGGAGGTGTCCTGTCTGACTGCAAGAGGATGTGATAATTAACCTTTTTCCTGCTGAGCTGAGCTATTAAAACTAAGGCTGTTAAGGGTCACAAACCGCGAACATAACACCTTGGGCTGTTTTACACTTACAGAGACATTGTGCACTGTACCACGCTGGGGTCAATCTCTCAATCAATGCCAATCGATCTTAATCCATGTCATGCCAATTATCTATGGACACATTTTCCCAGAACGTTTAATTGAATGGCTTCAAAACATTTCAAATGAGGTCTGTCATCGTAACCCTGGTCTACCTGTACCCGTCGTCCTCCTCTAACAGTACCTGCCATCTGGAGCACCGTAACAGACTTAATCTCTATAAATAGATTGTGCATATGAAGTCTGTACGCGAGGCCTCCCGCTTGTAGTCTCGGTTTGTCCAGGACTGTTCCCATTTCAAGGCCAGGCTGAGTCCCAAGAAATGTCTTCCTAGTTTTAATCACAATTGGGTTTTGCTGCATTGGACATCCTGCTTTCACTGGCTGCACCTCAAATCCTGAATTCCTGAGCACCCTGAGATAATCGTATCCAGCTTTAAATATACCTGTTAAGTGCATATATAGATATCAGCAATGCAGGACATGTCTTAATTAAGCTGTCGTTTGTCAGTGTGTTTTTATTTTGATGTTGTCGCCATGCCAAGGAGACCGTCTGTGCCTTCCGCAGACGATTTGTGGTTGTTCCCAATGGAAATCCCAATACAAACAGCAGAAAATCCTGATAGAAATCATCATTATGGTCAGTGCATAAGCATGTGGATCCCGGCATATGGCACATTTACGGGTGCCGCTAATCCACTCGCATTTATCAAAGTGTACTTTGGTCAAATGCAGGTAAACAGTAGAGAAAATGATACCAAACACTATAATCTCATTTACAACATATTCATTCATGGTTGCAGAATGCTTCTCAATACTTGAACTCCATTCTGAGCCTGTAGGCAGTACGAAACAGGAAGTGCTGGTGTGGAGAGGCCCTACAACTTTAGCTTCTGCCCTCAGAAATGTGATATCTGATGGATTCTAGGGCTGTGTTTCAATTCACACACTTCACACACTGCCGTTTTGTACTTTCCAGGAGTGACGACAAGATCTTTTTTAAACAAATGCATAATAATGTTTTCAGCCAATAGTGGAGCAATTTCACCGATAGTGTTTGTTGAGGGTGTGAAGTGTACATCATTCCATACTCAATTTTCATTTTGAGTGCGCATATAATGTGAACGCGCCTCGCACACTCAAAAACTAAGTATTTCATGCACAAAGTGTGTGATTTTGAACATAGTGTAGGATGGACTAAAAGATGATTGACCCCAACCTTCAGTGCACGCGCAATGGCATGAAAGCATCACTTTGACTGCAGTGGTTGATTTCATTAAATATTTCATGTAATCACATAACAGCGTGTCGGGTTTTCAAATCATATGTTCTCAGCAGGAATGCCAAGATAAATTTCTTCATAAGATATAAATTACTTATGACCACCAAAAGGGTTTTTGTAAAGACAGTATGTCCACCACTGTTATATTAATTAATACTCCATTTAATTGTAAGTATGACACCATTGCACTGTGTTAAATGAAGTGCATACAAAGAGGTAGAGAGAAAAAGAATCCAAACTGGGAGTCTGGTGTAAAGGCCAATGTGGCAGATGGGCCAGCAGTAGTGTAACATATGACTTTGTGCCCCCAAGTGAGTCTCTAGTAGCAGTACGCCAGCCAAACCTTAGCCACTAATGAGGCTCTAGACACAGTCCCAGCGGAGCCCACTCCAAACACGGGTAACCATACACACACAAGGAGGGAGACTAAGATGTAGATACATCTCCCTGACACACCAACACACACACGCACGCACACACGCTGGCACGCACGCACACACACACAAACACACAAACGCACATGCTCATACACAACCTTGGGCACAAGAGCAAAGGGACTCGAAGGGGCGCCCACACATGGCATTGGTGTTTGGTAGCTGAAATTTGTGGCACTTATGTCTGAACTTCTTTTTTTGGCTCGGCGTTCTTCTTCACTCCCCTCCCCCCT
>CAESWR010000771.1:273359-284996 GCA_903171835.1 Mullus surmuletus
AGCCTCCTTTGTATGTGCGTGAGTGTGTGTCTGTCTGAGTGAGAGTGTGAGTGTGTACAGGAAAAAAACAAACTTGAACACGTTTTGCACAAAAACAGGTGTGTGTTAATCTGATAGAAATGTGATGTCTGTGAGCTCTTTAGGCTTGAATTTAATTGGTTGGGATCGTAAAAGGGGAAAGAGCGTGTTTCAGTACAGCCGTCCACTGTCCCTTTAAATCAGCTGCTCGCTGGAAAAGAACTGCATGTCATCTTATTACTGACACAAAGTTTAAGACTTGATTTGATTTTTATTCTGCCTAACTCCCGACCTTTGTATCATCACTTGTGATTTGAGAAATACAGAATTTAAATAAGAATGTTGATTGTGTGCTTTTGTTTTTTGTTTTTCTGTGGATTTCACTCGGCGGAGATCATTTGAAAGAACATTTTTCGTCCACATATTGAGTAATTAGAGGGAACAAATGGCTAATTTGCACGCACAGATTATCGAGAATCCCTCCCCTGATACCTCTCTGCCTCCGCAGACATAACACCGGTTGAAAAATGACCATATTTGCTCAAATATGATAGTGAAATGAATGCTTTCACATTGTGCAAATGACCGCACAGTCTGGCGTCACTTGGTTTATGATCACAAGGCATATGAATGAGGGTTTCAGAAAGAGCCTGAACCCTGAAGTGTATCTGTGTGTGTATGAGTTCTGTGTTTGTGTGTGCGCTTATACGTGCTCGAGTAAGATCTGGTCATGTGCTCAATAGCTATTTAAGCTGGAAGAATGGGCATGTGCCGACTCTAGGGGGCTGCGATTATGCATGCAGAGAGGAGCAACATGCACAGTCAGAGGTAGGAGAAGCAATCATTTTCCCAATAATCATCAATTTACTGATACTGTGTGTGCTTTATCAGCCTGAAAAGTAAAAGAGAAATGTTGGAATCCACTTTTCCACATCTTTGCTGCAAATGTTGCATATTCTTGAAAAAAAAATCAACAAATTGCTCCTTTGGTGTAAATTAATTACGATACTAATCAGCCTGTCACCCCCAATCACGTTTTTTGAAATAGGGTTGTAGCAAATCGCTTCTTTCCGCCTTATTTCATAGAGCGTTTCTCAGCTGGTAAGAGTTGAAAGCTAATGGCTTTGTGAATTATGAATAACAACTGCTGCTGCCTGCAGGGGCGGGAAGGGAACTAAGTTTTCAGGAATCACGTTAAGACAATTGGCTTTAACAAGAGGAGTGAGCAACCGGTTCTTGAGCTTGATTGAAGCTCGGCTTTTATCGTCTTGCTTCGCTTTAACAAATCTGTGCTGGGGTTGGCTCGAGCGCCTCGCAACTCTCAACATAATAAGTGGATTAGAGATAGATGGAGGGATGGATGGATGGACGGATAGAAAAACGACCACCTAACAGCGTGCTGTTCTGTCTCTACTCTCACCTCTGTGGATCAGCATGTGGAGATCGGCTCTCCTGGTGGTGACCCTTTGCGCCGCCCTGGCTTCGGCCCAGTTCCCCCGGGAGTGCGTCACCCCGGAGGGTCTGCGGAGCGGCCAGTGCTGCCCGTCCCCTGCGGGCGTGGCGGGGGACGAGTGCGGCTCCGGCTCGGGGAGGGGACAGTGCGTGACCATTGCCGCAGACAACCGGCGCCACGGGCCCCAGTACCCCTACTCGGGGCGCGACGACCGAGAGAGGTGGCCGCTGCGATTCTTCAACCGCACCTGCCAGTGCAACGGCAACTTCAGCGGCTTCGACTGCGGCCGCTGTCGCCACGGGCTGACGGGGCCAAACTGTGATCAGAGGGTCTCTATCGGTGAGAGAGGGGACGATGTTTGAGGCCATCTAAGCCCCAAGTGTCGAGGGTCACGTCAGCGAAAGGAGTGACAGCTGCTTTTATTGTCGGGGATGGTGAATGTAAAAATTTAATAACTGTTATTTTTGTGGCTTCTCCTCTCCTCTCCTCTCCTCTCCTCCTTCCACCCCATCAACCTCCGCTCCAGTCAGGAGGAATCTGATGCAGATGAGTGGAACTGAAAAGAGGGCATTCGTGGACGCTTTGGACCGAGCCAAGAGGACCGTCCACCCTGACATTGTCATCTGCACACGACGGTACGCAAGCATGAGATGTGATGACCTTCCCAGACGACCTTCAGCAGCTTTCTTGGAACACACAGACAGCCGCTGTCGAAGGACCTCGCATTGAAATACACCAGAATTTGAAACGATTTACACAATCGTGAAAGGTTTTCCAACCAAGCCTGCCAGTAAGGGAGAGAATAACAGCTGCGCGCGAGTAAAGGCAATTATAATCTTCCACGTAACAGCACATAAATCTTTGATTAACCTCCTACCAAGTCAGATGAGAATTGTAGTAGATTAATCTTTGAGGCGCTTCGCTGCTGCAGGTACCTCGACCCCTTTTAACGGAAAAAAATGTGTTTCTGCTGTGGTCCCACTCGGGCTCGGGGCAACAATGAGGAATTTGTTCGTATGTTGCACGTGAAAAGATCCATCGCGTTTACCCTGCCGATCTTCTCGTCTCCAGCTACCAGGAGATTCTCGGCCCGGATGGCAACACCCCCCAGTTTGAGAACATCACCATTTACAACTACTTTGTCTGGAGCCATTACTACTCTGTCAGTAAGACGTACTTGGGTGAGGGCCAGGCCAGCTTCGGAGGCGTGGACTTCTCCCACGAGGGCCCGGGTTTCGTCACCTGGCACCGCTTCCACCTGCTGCAGCTGGAGAGAGACATGCAGGTGAGGAGCATCTTTGACGAGCGGTTTAAAAGCAGGGAGAAAGTGAGGGTATGGTGGTGGGGTGGGGTGGGGGGGGGAGGGTGGGAAGAGGAAAAGATAGCGCTCCCGGCCCTGATGGATTGATTGCAGAGGGAGAGTAATGATGGGAGACAGGATGAGTTGGGGGAGGAAGGAAGCAGAGTGGGGATTTGGAGAAGGAGAGCAAATGAATTAGAAATGTGCTGAGGTGGGAAGTGGGAGAAAATGACAAGACAGCGGCAGACGTGCTGAGAGGAAAAAGAACAAGGAAGTTAGGAGAAGCCGCGGCAGCTCGCGTCTCGCTGGAGAAATCCAATCACACACATGATCCACCCATAACTTCTCCTCTCGCTGCACACACACACACACACAGGACATGCTGGGCGACTCGGCCTTCGCGCTGCCCTACTGGAACTTCGCCATCGGGGGCAGCGACTGCGACATCTGCACCGACGACCTGCTGGGCGCCAGAAGCTCCTTCGACATCAACTCCATCAGCACCAACTCCGTGTTCTCGCAGTGGAGGGTTGTGTGCGAGAGCTTGGACGACTACGACACCCTGGGCACAGTCTGCAACAGTACGCACGCACACACACTCGCAGAAACACACTGCATCAGAAAAAAGGGGGCAAGAGCTCATAAAGAGCGCATGTAGAACATAAGCTGCTATAAATAATAGCTCACAGCTGCTGTGCTGCATCCCATATTGGCCGTGATCACCAGTTTACTAGAAAACTACTCCACTTCGTCTTCAACGTGCATCCCAGAATGCATCAGCTCCCTCAGAGGTCACACAGTTTAGAGTTTAGGAATAAGGAAACCCAGCGTGACACTGTAATAAGCCGGACTTTAGGCGATCAGATTTGCAGGGGATTGGAACTTGTTCCGCGCCGGCACCAGATTACAACCTTTGCTTCGGTTTTCAAATAATTCGTACAGTGCTTCCTTTTCATCTGAGGAATAATCGCGGGCGTCAATCCTCTTTGGCAAAATAATAGGCTCTTTAGACAAAGCAAAAATGAAGATGGAATTCGGTAACAGGTCGAGCACGTGAGTGGCCGAGGCACGAGTGATGTGTTGGTCTCATTAATCCACCCCCCCCCCAAAACCCCCCCAACCCACAAACCCCCCCAGAGAGCCGTGACAGGTCTGGTATTTCCTGCGTCAACAAGCAACATCTCCTTAAATGGGTTAGGTGGGTTGCCTCATTTGCGCGCAAAGACAGGAATCTAGCAGTCTACTGGTTCCTTTGATCTGAGGGAATAATCTTCAAACAGACTGACAACAGAGTTATGTAGCCTTCTGTTTATACGCTGGTGTGTGTAGGAGAGGAAACCTCGCTCCCCAAAAAAAAAAGGAAAGACTGAGATCACACATGCAGGGGAGCGAAACAAAAAATGCACAACGGAGGCTCCCACTCACCACTGTTGACTTTCTGTGAATAATTAAAAGAGAAAACTGACATCCTGTCATGTTTAAGACTGATCAAACTAGTCTGGCCTCCCACGTAAGACTAGAGAGTAGTTAAATAATACAACATTTCTAATTATCTTCCCCTCCACCTCTGTGGGGACTGCTCTCCGCCTGCTTCCATGAATAAAAATATTAATTGTCGCCTTTAGCTTGCTTCTCCTCACGCCGCCCTCTTTTTTTTCTTTTTGGTGAGGTTGGAAAGTCCTTGCTGTGACCTTGAGTTCTGTCCGTAATTAACACCCAGGCTCGGAGACCAGCCCCATCCGGAGGAACCCGGCGGGCAACGTGGCGCGGCCCATGGTGCAGAGGCTGCCCGAGCCCCAGGACGTGCTGGACTGTCTGGAGCTCAACGCCTTCGACACGCCGCCGTACTACTCCACCTCCTCCGAGAGCTTCAGGAACACCATCGAAGGTGTGTGTTTGTGTTTACGCCCCCCGGATCCGTGTACCGGAGAGGGGGGCTTGCGCAAAAACTGATCTTTAGCCCACATGTGCAGATGGTTAACTCATTGCAGCTGATACTTTTTTTAAAGGGATAGTTCGAACACAAAGCTGTATGAGATCGTCACCATCAGTGTTGTTCATCAGCAGTGCCTTTGTGTGTCCTGTGAGGTGGGGAAAGTAGCTGCAGAAAGTAGTTCCATCTAGTTGCTGGGGTCACATGGATAAAGGGTTTTGCTCCAAAAAACAATTTATGTTCAAGAGAGTAATCCATTTCCACCACGAATTCTTGGCTGTAAAAAAGTCTGACCTCGCAATCACCGGGCAGTAGTGTCCCTCCTTTCGTATCACTGCGCGCACCATCATCCGCCGTTTTACGGTGTTTAAAGAAGGAGTGGTCTCCCTCTGCCTCCTTCATTCTCAGCTGATGGAAAGGTGCGCGTAGTGATACGAAGGGAGGGAAAATAGTGCAGAGTGACTGTTACTCTTTTGAACTCATTGGTTTTTGGAGCAAAACACTTTATCCGTGTGACTCCATAACTAGACAGAACTACTACTAGATCCAAACTATCCCTTTAATGAGCTGATATTTTCCAGGCTACAGCGCCCCCCAGGGGCTGTACGACCCGGTGGTCCGCAGCCTCCACAACCTGGCCCACCTCTTCCTGAACGGGACGGGCGGACAGACCCACCTGTCCCCCAACGATCCCATCTTCGTACTGTTGCACACCTTCACCGACGCCATCTTCGACGAGTGGCTCCGTCGGCACCAGCCAGGTCACCAGTCGCACACACACGCTCACTGACACACACGCGTTAAATCTTCCTTAGCAACAAGCAGCTTGATTATTCCCTCTTCTGTGCAGGTGAGGTCATGTACCCGGAGGAAAACGCTCCCATTGGCCACAACCGCAGATTCAACATGGTTCCTTTCTGGCCTCCCGTCACCAATGCCGAGATGTTCGTCGCAGCCCCGGAAAACTTGGGATACTCTTATGAGGTCGTGTGGCCAGGTGGGTGGCTCAAACACACACACACACACACACATATGCAAACACACATAGGCCTGTCACAATAACAAATTTTACTGGACGATACATTGTCTCTCAAATGATTGCCGATAAAGAATATCATTGTCAACATTATTTTGAGATCATTTTTTAACTGATATAATGATAATATGGCACTTATTTTCAGGAGGCTCACTGTGTGTGTACGCAAGTGGTCCCGCCTCCCCCCAATGACACAAAGAGAGACTGGCTGACTGACAGGAGGGTTCACTCCATTCATTCCGCTATGGAACCAACGCGCCCAGGTGTTGAGACCGATGCACAGAGTGAACCCTCTTGACATCCAGCCTCTTTGCTAGCATGAGGCGAGGAAACGCACATGGCAATATGTTGAGGCTGGCATTTATTGTGCGATCAATTGATTTATTGATTACTGTGACAGGCCTACACACACACAAATGCAGAAAAAGTAGAATCAAATGACCTTTGGTGACCCTTTGTCCTTCTCGCAGCCCGTGCCTACACCGTGTCTGAGATCATCACCATCGCAGTGGTCGCCGCCGTGCTGGTGGTGGCCGTGGTGGCCGGAGTCGTGGCCTGCGCAGTGCGCGCTCAATCCTACCGCTCGGCCGAGGCCCTGGAGCCGCTGCTGGGGGAGACGTTCCGGCGGTACTCGGAGGACGAGCGGAGGCTGGACAAATCGCAGTCTGTGGTGTGAGGCGACGCCTTTCCAAAGAGGCCTTAACATTTTCATGCATTTGTTGTGCTTTTTTAAGAAAATCCCCTTGCTTGTTTTAATAAAGTCTGACTGGTTTCAAACCCGGAATCTGTGTCTGTGGGTTCACTGGGGAATCAGCTGTTACATTTTGTAGATATCACCTTTCTGTATACCTTTCAGCGACATCCCTCATTTATTGATAATTTATTGTTCTATCTTAACCACAGGAAAAAAAATAAATAATTGAAGTCAAAGGTGTGTCAAAATAATGTGATATTTATGCCGCGGCGCCTCTCTGTGCCCATTATCCCGTTTTATCTCTGGGTGGATTACACGCTGCACTGCATGAAACAACCACAGGCGGGACTTAATTCCAGAGGCCCTTTGTCTAAAGCTCACGGCAGAGAAGCAAATCACACCGGTAAGATGCCGCGTAGCCTCCAGAGCAGCAGCTCAGGCGAGTCAGAAGCGCCAAAACAGCACACACACACTGCCCTCATGTGGCTGCGAAACATTATTGCGGGCAGATGTGTTTGGAGGCAAATATCTTGTTGTGTGCAGGAAACTCCAGGTGCTCCAGCTGAGCAGAACAGCAGAGCTTGTGTTATGCAAGATGTTTCGTAAAAAATGCTGAAATACAAGATTTAAACTTTCAAACGGACGATTCAACACTTGCAGCGACAAAGCCATCATCAGGAATAGCTTAGAGTCCTCGTCTTCTCTTCATAATTGTGTAACAGATACGGGGCATAAAAATAATAACTGATCCGAAATGGTGATCAGCACCCTTAAAAAGAGCGTTTGAAGGAGTTTGTTGGAGGAATTTGCGCTGGCTGGCTTCTTTGTTCTGATTTGTGTCTTTTAAAATAAGCCAGTTTTGTGAGGAAAAAGATTAAGCGTGAGAATATGGAAATCGTCTTCAAAAGTTAACTTAAAAAATAAATACAAATCTTGGAGGAGAATGAAAACTGATTGAAATTAAATGATTCATGATTAAATGTGGAAATTATGCAGCGAGAAGAGAAAACTACAGAAACTCAGCCGGATTTCTTTTGTCTGCGAGCGCACTTACACACCCACTTACACAGATGTGAAATAGCAGAAAATCCATATGTACATTTTTTTTTTTTTTCAATCCAAAGCTCTTTGATTCAATGAACTTGAGGCCAAGGCTAGCAGCTAACGGACAGTATCCCCGGAGGACTAAAGAACGGCTTTCAGTCGTGGCCTTCAATCAGTTTTAATCAAATCGCGAAACATCCATTAAATCACGAAACAAAGAAACTAAGCATGAAAAAAACCACCTCAATCAGCAAAAAAAATTGACACTTTATCTGCTCTGAGTCATGACCTCAGAATCGTCCTGCATGATGAAATGAGTGCAGGGGAAGTTATCAGCACCGGAGAAAAGAAATTATCCCACTGTCAGATTCTGGTTTTTGATTAGACGGAGCGGTTTTGCAGCTCATAATAAGATGATACCGCATGTCATCTTGTAAATGTGTGACTGCATCTAATTATTCCTCGCTCCCGGCTCTGCTCTTGAATGAAAGTGGCGTGACGCGGCCCTCTGTGCCGCAGCTTCAATATCCCACCAGCTTTTGACGACACAGACTTATTAATGGCGAACCGGTGGCCCACTAAATTGATGGCTGTGGTGTTCTCAGACGACTGCAAGTTTCCATTTCCCAATTTGAGATCACTTTTAAGGCAAGGCGGGACTTTAAGACCCAGTCAGCGTTTGTCTGATTTACTGAGGATTTGCGTTTTTTTTTGTTGCAGTGCAGGCTGGTATCATGAAAAAGGAATCTCGAGGAAAGGCTTTTTTGAACAACCATCAGTTGACGGCTGTGGCGGCACATAACCCTAACAGCAAAAAGACATTCCCGGGGATTTTTCCGGGGATGAACCGATGTGATAGTCACACAGAAGAATCAGCTGGCCTTTTCCACCCCTTCCCCCGAGACAGAGAGAGAGAGAGAGGATCATTAGAGCCTTTCATGTCAAGTGTGAAAATATATATATTTCCAGTTGCAGGGAAAATGCTGCGACAGTGGAAAAGCTGGTGGCAGACAGTGAGACAACACGAGAAGGGTTGGAGGAGAAAAAAAAGGCAACAAGTCAAGACAGTCCTGTTGCCTGTGGCCCACTGGCATATTCCTCATTAATGTTTGAGGAAAAGGGAATTTGAGTCTGGCTGCGAATACCAGCAGATATCAGTTTTCTCGCCTAATGAACAAGAAGAAAGGGAGATGTCGATGCGTTGACTCGGCGCTCGTCCCTCAAGAGGCGCGCGGAAAATCCATTGAAGTTCACATGAGAGAAATGTGTGCATTAAAAAAACATAGATTTGTTTTTAAATACCAAAGATGCGCATTTAAGTGTGATGCGCTTTCTCAGAAAAATAGCTTTTTTTTTTTTTTTCCTGATTTCGGATATCGCATCTAAATGCACAAAGCACTGCGCGATTCTCTCCCATCTGAAAAACCCGCTTCATGCCAAACTTAAGACACGGCGGTTATTCATCTGGAGAATGATAAACCAGGCTGCGATAGGCGAGTTTCAATACAGCTTACAATGTGAACAGATGGCTTTGATTAATGCGGAAGCTCCAGACAGCGCCTCCCTTGATGCCTCCTATTTCCTCCATGAGACGTTTGTGTGCAAATGTATTGTTGTCATCTGCAACTCCAGTAATTAAAGTGAAAGTTTTGCACTTTAGGAAAACAAAAAAAAAAGAACAGGTTTTCAATTAGCACTTGTATTTCTCCAACTGCTTTACTTAGCTCCGTCTTGATAGTTGCACTAATCTCTTCATCCTCACTCTGATCTCCGCTCAGTGGCCTCCGCAGCCCCGGTCATTGCACTATCGCACACGCTCCCCTTCATGAGGGACGCTGACTGTGTTTGAGGAAAAAAATAGTTCAAAATAGATGCAAAAATATGCAAAACAATTCTTGAATTTACCCCGAAAAAACATAACTGCAGGCCCAGATGTCTTTGTTTAAAAATTAAAGAACCCCAGATTTACTACTTAACTGTTTTTTTTTCTTTTTGTGGTTTGTATGTGAAGCTGTGAAAGTCAAACAAAGTGATTTCCACAGTTTTTGCGGCTCAGAGTCGCCTGAAAATCACACATCCCGCCGTGCTCGAAAACAGATGAAGTCCGGAATACTAACAAAAGCACATTTAATCAGATCACTGACAGCACATTCAGTCATGGAATGCCTTTACAAACACACAGCTAGGTGTGTGTGTGTGTGTGTGTGTGACTTTGACGTCTACTTCCATAAATGAAACACAATATATATAAATTCATATAAAACAAAACGTACTCAGGTACGATAGTATTTCTAAATAAAGTCACGCTACGACAATACAATACAACCAATCGAGGGTATGAAAGCAGTTGATGAATAATCAATAATATATCAGATACACAGCTGCACCGGCTGAAGCATCACAGATAACTACGGTAGCTGCTTGTTAGTAGTCCACGATATCACTAATGATCATGTGACACATCGATTACTGTTCGATCCACCTACTCATCAGCACACGACGGTACGAGTGAAAAATCCTACAACCTTAAACGCCACAAACAAGGATTGGCAGAAGAGCTTGGCATGTTTTAGTTCTTAGGAGTTTCATCAGTCTCAATAAACAGGAGAAAGGAGCTGCTGCGCTGTTTGCATCAGCGGGGACGAACAACTATTGCACTCATTTGTTCGCTTGACAGATTCTGGTGGATGGATATTTATTCCGGAGCGTGTTTGCACGGGCGATGATGCAAATCAGCGCCGTACCTTTATCAACATTATGTTATGAACGCCTCGAATAGAATATTATCATCGTTCGGGACACTGAGGTGTTGGCCTATTTAATATCAGCCTGTGCGGTTGTTTGTCTCGGCAGTGAAATATATTCAGCTTTTATGAACACAGAAATATTAATGACGGGAGCATGAAGAATCGTGTAACATAAATAGATTAGCTGACAACTTTATGGAAATGATATTGAGAATACTGTGTGCAGTAAACATATCCGGGCTGTTGCAGTTAAAGAGGTAGCTTCCCCCAAACTAACTGCGAAATAAATACTCTCTTCCCCCGAGCCGGAGGGTTTTTCTGGGCTAATTTGTGCGAGCGTGATCGATAAGGTGGCGTGCGGTCACGTCTCAGGAGAGAACCGTCAAGACCACGGTTCCTTTCGTCTTCTTGAGGATGTCCACGGCCTCGGCGTGCGCCACCCCCTCCAGGCAGCGCCCGTTCACCGCGATGATCTGGTCGCCCCGCTTCAGCCGGCCGTCCTCGATGGCCGCCCCCTGCCGGGACAGAAACACACAGCTTTTTACTTGATTTAATCTTATTTATTTGGACATGTACGGTGGATTCAAACTAATAATAATAGTAACTAAAGCCATAACAATATTTCCACTTCTTATTTACATGTTCAAAAGTACGCAAAAGTATACGCTTTTTTAATCCCACCCACTTGTTTGCGCATTGATTACATCGATAACAATAACACTAAAGTTAGTAATAACAACAACAAAACAGCGACATCACGAACAATAATGAATAATATTCCCCACAGATGCTCACTTATACATAACATCATAACTGAATGTTATGACACCTGTATTTTGTAAGAACCGTGTATTTATACCTGTTTTTAACGTGAATCCTGTTCGAACACTGTTGTAGCTCCGCATTCAGACGGTTCCATAGTCTCTCCCCAGCGGTTGTTAAAGACAATCTTTTCTTTATTGCACAATTTTTTTTTTTGCATTTTGAAATCTAATCTCCTCCTTAAATCCTCTCTTTCCTGAAACATTATCTGTATGTTATTTGGTAATAGATTACATCTTGCTTTAACCAGGAATATTGCTGTTTGATGCTGCACAATGACGGTGTGGATGAAATGTTTGGTCATCCCAAATGCAAAATATCAAGTAATAAAATGTCATCTAATTTCATCTTTGTTAGTGGATAGTCTCTTTGTACTCGACACGTTTCAATATCTTCACCATTTGATGCGACACAAGCACTAACAATACTGCATTTTCTGACCTCATAGAGAGACTGAATTTACGTCTTCATGAAAGACGCCTTAAAAATGTTCATCCTGGACCCTGTGAAGACGTTATCTGGAGGCGCAGGACTGACATCAGAACAACATCCGGAAAAGACGCTCTGAAGATGTCATCTGGAGATGCAGA
>CAESWR010000771.1:292893-319832 GCA_903171835.1 Mullus surmuletus
TATCCAGCCGCCATCCCTCAAGGGGTAATATGTCTGATAAATCTACCGCGTTGACACCGGCGTTCCTCTCTAATTCATGGCCTTCCCGCCGGCAAAACGCTGGACGTCGCGCTCACCTCCAGGAGCTCGTCTCCCACCCGTATCCTCCCGTCCAAGCCGGCCGGTCCCTGGGGGTCCACGTCGGCCACGTAGACGCTCATGCGGGCCCTGGAGCCGTCTTTGTTGCCCGCCAGGCCGATCCCCAGGCCGCGGACCGAGGGGTCCTTCTCCAGCTCCATAAAGATGAGCTTCCCAGTCAGACTGCCATAACGCTGAAGCATCTTCTCTGCAGGGGGAGGGGCGGGGGTTACCCAAAAAAGAAGTTGTTAGGGGAAAGGTATCATGGGTGGCGAAGAAAATGCTACATGTAATGAGTGACACTTCATGCGGATGGGAAGCATTCCACCCCAGAGGTGCCTGCGTGGGTGTGTTTTGCAGCAATTTGTCGAGAAGGGTGGATGTCAGACAACCTGACAGAAAGGTGAAGGATGTCAGTATGTGTGTGTAGGTTGTGCGCGTTCTCCTAAACGTGTGTGCGGCTTTTACCGGAGCAATTTATCATGGCTCGAAGCAACAATTCTGGGCGTCCATCCCAAAGTATGCACGAAATTAAAATTAGCAAACACGCCGATCAGTCAAAAAGTTAAACAAAAAAATCTAAGTTGCCCTTCCAGAACACTTTAAGTCTTTGAGTTCTTGGCGTGCATTGCACACACATCGCAGTTAGCATGTCCAGCTGGCCTCAAATGTGCACTGAGCTAAAATAATTTGCCCATACAGCTCATGGTTGGTTATTTCGGAGTGTGCATGTGTGTGTGTGTGTGTGAGTGTGTGACAGCTTTTTCCTAACAGATGTACGGCTTAAAGTCTTTCAGAGCCCGGAGGCATTTTATGACCTGCGCTGTGTGCTGTGGCCACTACGCCACTCAGCTCTAGTTCCTAGGGGTTTCTGTGTGAGTGTGTGTGTGTGTGTGGAGGGGGTGCTTTAGGAGGATCCCCGGCCCAATCCCAACGTCTACACTCAGCGCCCTTGCTCCTGCTCACACTCTTCTTCTCCTTCTTCTATAGCCCGTTTATTCACACTTTACATAAGTCTGCGTTTTCTGCAGATTGTTGCCTGAGGGAGTAACCCACGGTTCATAGCGCAGCAACAGAGGGTTACCATTGAAAGCCTGGAACATAAAAAAAACCCAACAATAAAAACATGTGTACATATGCGTTTTAAACTGATGACTCATAGTTGACGTGTGCAGGGATTTGTCCTGTATTTCCAAATATGCAACCATACAAACGCAGATGAAGAAGAAAAAAGTGAAATTAAAGGCCCCAAACGCACTTGCACGTGACATGTTTTAGAGCCCATCGGGTGATTGGACCCTTCTTTATGTCTGTGACTGACTTACTTGTGCCAATGTTATCCTCCTCCGTCGCCGTCGCAGCCGCCGTGATTGCTGTTGTGACAGTTATAGGGCTCCTGCGATCTGCTCTATCGGATGTCGGTGAAGGTACCTTGGGAGAAGGCTTTGCATTATTGAACAGGCTCTTGGAGATGCCTCAGGGGTCCTTCAGGCATGAGTTGGACTACCCCTGAGGCTCGTTCAGCGCGCTTGATGAAGCGGTGGGGAAAAAAACTGACGACCGGGATGAATTAATGAACGCAATTTTAATGTCAGCTAAAAATAACATGAAAGATGACCAGAATCATGCATTATTTTGTAACCAACTTACAAGTGCGTAGGAGATAACTTCAAAAGAACACAGTGTTTATTCTAGAGAGTTATGCATCTCCATCAAAGAGGAAAAACAAAGGGTTCGAACAAACAAGGTAGCTACAAGGGACTTTGAACTACAAGGGTTCTATCTACAAATATGCACGTTAATTAATTTTTGGGAAGTTGGCTGGGTGCAAATGCTAATGCACGGCTGCTTTTAGGATGCTGCGCACCCCCGATAGCACACAACATGCACACGCAGAGGCGAGGTACCAACCTTAAAAGGGGTGGGAGTGAAGGGGTTTGTAGGGGAGAGACTAAGGAACAGACCACTGACAAGCTCTGCTTCCTGCGATCACGAGGGGAAACACAGCGTGAGCTGCTGTTCTACACACACGACCACCAAAACACAGTTCTAACCCTCAAAAAGAAAGCCCTTGAAAGCTGCTTGATTTTTGTGTAGAAATGCCACGTAGGTGTTAATGACTCAGCATACTATATATACTATACATGAGATTCTCAGCGCGCTATAGCCGAACATCAGTGTGGGCACAGGGAAAACTACTTCACAGCTTGTCACCTTAAGTAATACCCATGACCTTTAAAGGACAACAAAACTATTCTTTTACTCAATTCTCAAAAGTTTGCCTCAAAAATCTCAGTGTATATTATTTCTATCACCTAAAACTTCGACATCTCTTGAGAACATCATTATATCATTCACAGAAGGCAGCACTGCCGAGTATCCGGTGTGGGAGGCGTTACCTTGCTGCTGTGGGAGTTGGACGGCGGGATCAGAGCGGGTCTCTCATGGTTGGTAAGCATCGGGGACTGCGGCGAGAGCAGATGGATGGGCATTCACATGGCTGGGATGTATAGGGGCTTCCTATAGTATGTCAGATATGTTGCAGCGTGTGCCAAACATATGTACTCGTGTTCAATGCGCTTTGCGTCCATCTGCAACATATCTGATGGAGCCGCACAGCAGACCGCACCGTTTCTTTTTGCATGAGCTGGTGGCACGATTGAGAGAAGCCAGAGCCTCCGGGGAAGCCTCAGATCCGACGCGGTGTAATGCATGCACGCTGCACACTGCTATGCACACTGCCATGTATGCAAATACTAATACATACTGCCGCTTTTCGCAGTTTGCGGTACCTGTGGTCTGTGGTGTCCGGACTGGACCAGGAAGTCGACGGTGTCTCCCGCCCTTCGGATGGCCTCCACCGCCTGCTCATGGCTGGCATCTCTCAGGTCCACGCCGCAAACCTTTGTCACAAAGCAAACACAAATTACTAGTGAGAGGGGAACAATGCGCATGAAGACTTTCAGCAAAATAACTCTCGATGATGCAGAGAATATTTTTTTGGCTGACTCAAATAAAATTATTGTTATATAAAATCCTTTTGAATTTCCATCGATGTTGCCACCAATGGATGCTGTTTTATTGGATCTGGCTTTAAGTCGTTTTTTCAATTCAATTCAATTCAAAAAACTGTATTGGTCTCCAAGGGGCATTTGAAAAGGGCTTGAAAACAGCTTAAAAAGTACAGACCAAACAAGCCACACAATTGCACATAAAAAAAACAGAAGAAAACATCTAAGGCGCATGTATTGAAAGTGTATTTAGTTTCCTGAGGTCTGAGGCAGTAAGGTGCATTTAGTTTACTGTGTGAAAAATATATTCACATTTCATCCTGTGAAACTCCAAAAGGTGTTTAGTGGACTCAACAATGTCACCTTCCCATCCAACAGGACAGTTGTGTGTAGCTAATAAGTGATTATTCTTATTTTTGGAGAAACTATCACATCGATTACAATGTTGAAACCTGTGGGAATCGCATTATTACAGCACATGTAGTATCTCGCCCTCATGTATCACTATTAGAAAGGTGTTACTTATTCATCTAAAGCACAGAATTATACATCACTAAACAACATATTATCATACATCATCATGTAGCTACAAATAATATCAAACCACCATGACTGTATTTTCTTGAGGCCACTTATCTTCAGCAGCCGCAGACACTCCTCAATTTCTCATAAGAAGGTGGCTCCTTCTTTGTGTCTGCAACACACACAATCAGGTGGAACACACACACACACACACACACACGCACATACTTCCAGTATCCTGTCTCCAGTCCGGAGGGTGCCATTATGTGCTGCCGGGCTGTCGGAGCTGATGTGCTTGATGAAGACTCCCCTCATCATCTCCCCACTGCTCAGTCTCCGGCCCATGCCTCTGCCTCCCATTATGCTGATTCCCAGGGACTGTCCCGGCGATCGGGTTAGCTGCACACTGAAGACACCAAAGGGGGACGTGGGGAGCATCAGCACACACACTGAGACGCTGAAAAAAAACACTGCTCGCAGCACAGGTAGCTGCGATGATGAATGCAGGGCTTCCTGTTTGCCAGATGAGGACCAACTTGGTTTGAAACATTACAGTGAAAATTCCCAGGCAGGAGAATTAATCCAGCAGGGTTTTTTTTCAAGCCTCAGCTTCGCTCTATCTGCTGCTTAGAGCAGAGGATACCGTCTCAGAGATTAAGTCAAAACAGTGGAATAATATACCTGCCAGCGCGACACACACACACAAAAGACGCGCTTTGCATGCAGTGTTATGCGGTTTATCCAAGCAGGATGCAAATATAAATACCATAATTACAGTTTGGGACAGTGGCTGCCTTCGGGCTGTAAGAAATATGAACATGTTCCGTGTAACACTGTACGGCTCTGTGCTCCTGCTGCGAACACAACCTGAACACGGGAGGATTTCGCAAAGCCGTCTCCGGCAGAGCGAGGATAGAGGGCACCGTGGTCAGATATTCAGTGGTGAGGAAAAGAAGGAGAGAATTTGAAATACAAATGAAAAAGGAGATTATTAGGGTGACATCACTGTTTCACTCACCTTCTGGGTTGATCCCAAGACAAGGGCGTGCGAGATAGGAGCTCTTCCTCCGCCTCGTCTTTACCGTCTACATCCATCACCTCCAGCTTTGGTACTTTAACATCCGCACTGTCGTCCTTCTTTTTCTCCGACGCAGCCTCGGCGCCTTTTTCCTCCTTCTTCGTTTGAGGTAGTGATTTTGGGATCTGCCAACTGATCAACAAAATATTTTTGCAATAAGTGCAGTTAATGTGTTGCTCAAATAAATTCAATGTTTGCTGCTTTTGTGTCTGTTACGTCAAGAGAATTAAATGTCTTTGAGATGAACTCAGGCAAGATGCATTTTACCAGATATTCATTACTCGCAGGCCGCCACAAGGAATCTATTAATGAATCTGCTGTGCTGCTGCTCCGACTCTGAATGGCGAACACCATTAGACGAGATCACACTTTGAGTCGCTGTTGCTAACAAGGCATCTTGGCGCACTATTTCAAGTTGTGACACAATGACACATGGTCAATAGCAGCCTGGCTTGGCGGGCCTTGAGAAGATACACTGCTTTAGCTTCAAGTAGCCCTGAAAATACACATTTTCTACCAGCAATGTCACAGTGAGGTAGTGTATTTATGTGTGTCTATGTGTGGGAGTTTTTCCCTTCGCGCACACACGTATATATATATATGTGTGTGTGTGTGTGCGTGTGTGTAAGTGTTAAAAAAAGGTAGAGAAGGAGAGAATTTTTCATGAATATGTTTAACGGTGGAGGGCTGTAATAAGCCCGTGGAGGTGAGTGATAGTAGTGCTATCTGCGCAGCAGGAGCCTATAGCCAGTTAAGTTACAGAAGAGGGCAGAACAAATGGTTCCACCAGGTCTGAAAGAGAGCAGGGCTGGAGAGCGGATAGGGCCGATGCAGGAGGGAGGAGTTAAAACGGGGTAAAGAGAAAAAGACCAGAGCCAGATGAGTGAACGGGAGGGAGATGAGAGACAGATGTAGACACAAAGAGTCAAGGCAGGAGTCTCGCCGCGGAGGGGACAAAGACAATGCACTGAGAGATAGCAGGGGTGGTGGAGAGGCTGCAGAGAGAAATGGGAGTGAGGGAGGGAGGGGAAAGGCAGAGGCACGAAGATGGAGTGAAAGCAGGGACAGACAGAAGCGAAACAATTCATTTTCGCTGACAGTCAGCACTGAGATCCATAAGCGAACGGCTAAATATAACCCAGAGTTCCAACATTCAGAGAAGCTTTTGCTTTTACCACAAAGAGGGATGGAGAAGAGAAAAATACGGACTGGAGGAGTCTCACACTGAGTGGGCTGCATGCTGAAACACATTATTTCCTCATGGATACGGTTAATTAAAGTGTCAGATAATAACTCACGCCATTAGCATGACCCGCGCTGCTGGGAAACTGAGACGTGTGATGTGTTACAGTAATAAATTCCTGGCTGCTATAAAAACCAAAAGCCTAAGGTTAACACATTAAAGAACTCACATTCCATGGTCTGAATTCTCTGCAGCAAAGCATCTCAATATGTAATAAAGCCGGATCCTTGAAGTCCAATAAACTAATAAAGCCGAGACAGCTTTATTTTGCACTCTGGGGGTGGAGTGGGGATTTGGCGACCGTAAATAACAGACCAGGACCTCAGCAGCTTACATTACCTGGAGTCTGGGGCCGTGGCGATGGCGGGGGCAAGAGCCGGGCCTTTTATTTGGGCTTTGAACGGAGCCGGGGCTTTCGCTGCGGCCGAATCGGGAGTCACGGCTGTAAATCTAAGCGAGGCGGAGGGTTTGAGCGGCGAGGGGGAAGCGTTTCTTAGCGGGATGGGGGATCTGGCCGCCGGTTCCGGGGAGGGGGTCGGTGGGGTGGGCGAGGAGGAGGCGCTGCCCGCTGGGAGGGACGCCAGAGGGGGTAGGCACAGGCGGGAGCGGTACTGGTCCAGCTGGCGCGCCGGGACGTAGGTGATGCTGGGAGAGGGGTACGGGTGGGGGGTGGGGGGGACAAAGGCAAGGGGTGGGATAAAACATTAGGTGATGTCACATTTTCATACCCATGCAGCATGATGTGATGTGATGTGAGACTGGGCGATATATCGATATTTTTTTGAAAGAGATATGGAATGAACCCATATCGTTTATACCCATTATAGCCCTCTATAGTATATTTGTTATAAAGGAGAAAAATATCTGTAATTTTCTTTTTTTCTTATGTGCACCTTACATATTTCAAAACAGTTACTCCTGTTTTCATAGAGTATTTGTTATGTTTTAATTGTTATTTGAACAGCTCAGTTTGAAACGGATGAAGAAACTAATCTATGTGTTTTTGCAGCTGTTCATTGAAAAAGCTGGTTTCAATAAAACTAGCCAATAAAAATAGTCAATAAAAAAGTCATTTTTGACTTTGACTGAATATTAAGCTCACTTTGAGGAAAAAATATGGAGATATATATATGGATAATCAGCCTAAATATATTGGAATAGGAGTTTTGGTCCATATCGCCCAGCTCTATGTGAGAGGTAACACAGAAAAACATAAAATAAAAAAAATGACATGTAATGGTGACATCATCCCTCCTTCCCTCCATGCTCCTCCCAGCAGACGAGAACATCGACGCGCCGTTTGAATCCACGGAAAGAGCCAATTTCTCTGTTCCTCTCTCAGCGGCAGATTGAATATGGAGGTCCTCTGCCCTAAACTGTTGTGACTGAGCCATGTGGACAGCCTGTCTTGTCTCAACAGAGGCGGTTTGATAGTGACAAGCCCTCACCCCTCCATGTCTGTCTTATTCTGAGGCTGCCAAAGCTACTCATCTGCCTCCACTCGCCGTTAGTTTGTCTGCAGTGCTGTCAGGGGGAGGCAGCGCGTGCATGTGTGTGTGTGTGTGTGTGTGTGTGTATGTTGCGCGCGGGCGTGCTGGAGAAAGACAAGCATGCGCGCTCGTGTTCGACTCTGTGCATGCATCTACGAGAGGCTCTTTAAAAGGCTCTTTTATTCAGAAGCGCACTGTTCAAGGTGAGATGGGTGATGAATTATTCAGAGATATTTCCCATAGCAGGAAAAAGGTGTTTTTGGAGGTTAGACCATTGAAAGTTTGTGTGTGCGTGCAGAGAAAGAGGGGTTGAAGAGAGCGAGTGGGTGTTTTGCAGGGCAGCAGGGGTGGCGGAGGTGAGGCATATCTTCAATCAGCCGTAACAAGCGCTGCCAATGTTGAGCCGTAACTGCTGATGTTAGAACAAGCAATAATTTACCCAATTCCCCCTCGGGCGATCTTTAAAATTTCATCATGTAATCTAATTTAACATGATCGCGGCACCTCGGCTTACGACGACAAAAGAAGAAAACAAGATGCTGATGGAGATCTGGATGGAGACAATAGGTGATGCTGCAGCGGAAGGGATGCAGCGATGGGCGGCGGGGATATATTTATCGATGATGGGCATGTACTCACTTATTCCAGTCACATGGACTGTTGGTACTTGCATGGGTAGATCTAGAAAATGTGAGCAGGGTACAATTACTATTGTTCTCTGCAATCCCACCGGACCCCTTTTTATGTTCTCCGTCAGCCAAAAACCTTTCTTGTATTCCCAGCAAAGACGTGTTTGAACTATGTCATGAGAGGAAGAGCATTTGAGTTCAATATAAATAACTGCCTAATAGCCGAATGATATCTTTTATTTATGTTTTCTTGTAGAAATACCACACACGCATTCCTACTTTAAAGTCCGGCGCAATTCGCTGGCCTCCTTTTTCCTCTAGAGCGATGGTGCGGAGTGTAAATACAGGCATGAAACTACAGTAGGAATTTTTATGAGCAAAAAAAGCATGTTAATTTTAATATTTTTGTTTAGAAGCCTTTCATTTTTTTTGCCACAATATAACCCAAAACGCTCATGTTTAGCTTGTACATTAACATGCGGAATAACTGGCACAATATTCTGAGGTGGCGGCAGGCCGCATTTTGGATTTTTGCACACTTTCACACTTGCGTAGAGACCAACCAGGTGACGATTATTACACACCCGGTTGCCAATTCATTGGATGCACCCTCTGTAGCTAATGCAGGCCACTGTAACAGCCTGTAAAGGAGAGAAAAAATAAAATAAAACCATGTTTTATGTGTGTGTGTGTGTGTGTGTAATTTGCACTGACGGCAAATGCAGTCAATTTACGCTCTGTTTCCTCCCCAGTCCCACTGTGGAGCCGCGCAGGTGGCGCTTTACCTCAACACCGGCGACATCACTGGTGTCGGAATAATTAAGAGAATTGACAAACACTTCTAAGGAATAAGTGTGCTTCTATGAATTCTTAAGTGAATTTCAAGGAAAATGCTACGGAAATGCAAATCAGGACTGTTTCAATTAAATGAAATCCAATGTAACTGGAGACATTACAAATCGCCTTTCCAATCTAAGAGAAAAATGTATCAAGGTCTGCAGAGTTTGCTATGAGTGTTCACTTAATATCAGATCACATTTGCAATTGGAGAATTATTGCTACTGAGGATAACCAATGTCACATTTGACAACATTTACCATTAACACTGATGGGAGAAATATGGAGGGCTGCATTGTACTCCATTATAACCTGCTGTTTGGAAATAAATGGGCTCAATGAAAAATTTAAAACTGCCATTTTAATGAGAAATCCAAGTAATCGCAAACCTTCAGTATATGGCTGCAAGGCTGTTTTAGTTAAATGCCGAAAAAAAAGTTTTATCAAATGATATTTAATCAAAATGTGAATATATTGTCTAAAAAGGTTCCACTGACTTCTCGCCTGGAGAACTACCTGCAGGGTGTTGCTGCCTTCCGAGGCTCTCGCAGCCGCGTTGAGGAAATGTAAAGGTCAGGTCCATAATCACGACAATGACACACATAGCGAAGCACGGTCATTTTGGACAGTGACGGAGCATTTCTGAGAAGAGGCCGTCCATGGGAAGGGGGGGTGACGTAGATAGAGAAAGCTCGGAAATGAGCTGAAGAGATTCTTTTGTCTTGTATAACACAGCGATGTCAGCAATGACGCTGTCTGTCCTTTTTTTTTTTTTTTTTCAGATCACAACAAACCAGCTGTCGAGCTGTAATGCAGCCGGACCGTGACTGGCTCCTCACCTCATCTCTGGCCCTATGAGAGAGTGCCTGCGGAGCGCGGCCCTGGCCTTGGCGTTGCTCAGGTTGGAGGTAGGTTCTCCGTTGATGGCCAGGATGGCGTCCCCCACCTCCAGCCTGCCATCCTGGCTAACAGAGCCCCCCTGGACCACACTGCGCACCAGCATGCCTGAGCCGTCCTTGATAGCACTCACCGACATCCCTGCCAACACGCACACACACACACACACACACGCACAGACACACAGGTGAGTGGAGGGCTGGCTAAGGCTGCCGCTGACTGCATGCCAAACAGACAGACAGTCGCACAAACAAACACCTGACAGCGGCATAATCAGGATAATCAAGACAGACACTAGGCAGATTAGCACACAAACATGGCTGCACATGCTTGACATTTACACAGCATCATCCCTCACAGCCGCACTTGGATAAAACGCCAAGCGCAAACACACAGACTCACACCCACAGAGGGCAGAGGGCACAGGTGACTAGCAGGGTAACACATGCCAGTGGCACAAACACCTGACTTTGGCATTATCACATTGGACACTAGGCAGATTACACAAACACTTCATTAATTCAAACAGGCAGAAGCAGGTAAATCAGGAATCACACTCATCCGTGCACACACGCAAGCACGCACACACACACACACTGCAGAGAGGTCACGCTATAACAACTAAGGTAGTCTAGTCTACAGCACTTCCACTCCACCTCCCTTCCTAATGGAGGACTAATCACATCCACAACACTATGTTCGTACATAATTTGAAGCTGGTCAAAGAAATGACTGTGCTTATTTTTGATCAAATAAATTGTTTATTATTTCTTTGAAATTACATTCAAATTACAATACAATCATAGTGCCTGGAATACATTCAACTGGCGCTATAACTCTGACAGGACAGGCAGAGGACACACATTTCAAGACATGAAACCAAGAAGTAATGATGACATTTGCAATTCTATGACAGCAAATACATTTTTCTACAAACAAATACTGCTGTAAAAACTAAAATATTCAATTATGGTGGATCCTCACATGGATATTTCCATTTTTGATCACAACAGTTCAGCTTATGGGTATACTGTAATAAGTGCAAATACTCCACACCCTTGTTACCAGGACCAAACATGTCTAAATAAACTATTTATATTTATGTTTTTAAATTAGCAAGGCAAAAAAGACCACATTTTAGTCCATCAAACCTTTTCCTGTGACCACCTACTCTGAAAGCCATACACTCCTTCGAATACAATCCAACCGTGAAAGTGTGTTAGCGTGTCTCTCCTCTACAAATTGGACATACAGACACAGTTACGCAACAGATAGGATTGTACATGGCACCTAATAATAGCAGGGAATGAAAAGTAGTACAAATTGTACTACGACAGAATTAGTCATTAAGAAATCTGCCGTGTTCAAGCCTTACAGGTATGACCATAATCGATGCTGAAGCTTTGGCTTCATTTTTAAAAACATACGACAAACATACAACAATCTGTAAACCTTTAAGATTTGGATTTCCGGAGAAAAAAAAGCTATATCAAATATCTCAGTCACAATACCTAATAAAATCTAAACAGATGACACCAAAGAATGCAATGACACAGACCGTAGCTATAACATTTACTTGACCTCAAACATTCATACACACACGCAGATACAGTGATGCTTTGTTAAAGCATACTTTCTTACTAGGTTTTGCACGGTGCCCTGAGCTGAATGAGCAGCGGCTTACAGTTCTACAATCATAACTAACAAGCCAGACATCAGACTCGCTCTGTTAAGACGGTATACTCTCGGTATACGTACCAACATTCAAATTAATATTCTCTTTGGTTTTTTAAGCATAATATCTCAATCTTATTTGATACGACTGTGACAGTACTTAGTACCTCTCATGCAGGCACGTGCACACCGTGATCGTTTCCTTTAAGGTTAAAGGACCACAACACTTCACCACTCCTCTTCGGGGCAGTCGTCATCACCACCGCCTATCATCGATATCATCGCCATGCCGGCGACGTACACACACCAAGACACCATCATCACGAGAAAGACGGAGAACATACCAAGGCTACGGTTGCCCCGGACAACAGTGATTGTCCTCTCGAAGCCGGTGCGCGGGGGCAGAGGGGGGGCTTGCTCCCTATTGTCGTCTTCCATGATGCCAAAACGCTGACGCAGCTGGTTTTCCTGCGAGAGAGAGCGCGGAGGGTATGAGTGGACGTGTATGCAAGCTGACAAATAAACAAGCTGGAAGGGCATTCAGCGAGCGCCGGCCACCGCCAAGGCCGGTGTAAAAAAAAAACAACAACAAAAAAAACCCTCACATTTTTCGCTCTGTTAAACAGATCTGCCCCAAAATTTGATGGGTTTTCTCTTGGCGCTTGCTCAACCCCTACACCCCTGTTCATGTCTATTATTAATAAGCTAATTTTTTTCTATGATGACAAGTTTTCCCCTTTTCTAATGACACCCCTCTCCCTCCCCATATTCTAGTGAAGAGAGGAAAGCTGGAGTTTACAAAATCCTCTTAACAGGCAGAGAAGTGAGAATGATGCGTCATTTGTAGGAGTAGCAACTGTCACGAAAGAGCTGTAAAACTCCAGAGAAGTAACACAGCAGCCCACACTGCCCAGGTAAACTCAATATTTAACTTCTAAATTGCGATCATCACAAACACCAGAAACCCGGTGCAATGCAAACATAATTTCAAACAACTCTTAAGTCTCCAGGGTGAAGGCCTTTGGAGTAATTCCGAGATGTAAAACATGCAGAACGGCAGACTTCGGCGGTCCCCGTGGGCACTTCACAAAGAAGAGGGGCAAGCGAGGAGCTCGTCTTTGAACCTTCACAGAGAGTACAAGCATCACTGAAGTTCTGACGCTACCTTTGCAACAAGACTGTCTTTGAAGAGAACACTCTTGACACCGCGGAGAGTGTCAGTGTATATGTGTGTGTGTGTGTGTGTGTGATTGTGTGTGAGACGTCGGGGGCCGGCACAGTTTAATCTTGCACGTCGCCAGGTGCTAACGCCGCGCGCACAAGCTGTGGGCACTTTCGTTCCGAGACAATCGTTGGTAATTAAGCAAAGGCCGCGCACAAAAGGCTGCTTCAATAGGAGGCCACAATGGAGAAACAAGTCGTTTGACACTGAGGACTTTCTCTCCACCTGACCCAGTGATACCGATACAGCCGCCTGTAAGCTCCCCGCTGTAGAGCGCGGACGGAGGGAGCAGACGCTGACATTGTGATCTCCTTTAGAGCGACTGAAATGGCTGCCCACAGAATCACAGGCTCGCATGGTAATGAGCCGTGCTTCCTCGCTCGCTTCGGGCTGCTGGCGTGCTGCTGCCGAGCCTCAAGGATGAAGTGTTTACAAGATTACCACCTGACTATAGAGGACGTGATTGTGCAGAAAAAAAGGACGTCCCCACCCCCAGTTTCTACAATTCTATTCTTTCCACATCTATATGCAATAGGCAGTATAAAGACAAGGTTAAATGGAGCTGTCTGCTGATAATAAATCAAGTTTGAGCAACACTAGATCTAAATTGAAAGCTCTCTGCAATTCAGCTCAATTTGATTCAGTATTATCTATATGGCATCGATTCATCACAAACAGTTTCCTCTTCAACAAAGAGCGGGTCCAGGCCACGCTCTGCAATAGTTGTTGTCTGTAAAAATCATACTTCTGCACGGATGATATGAAGCCAGAAGAAAGTGTGCACAAAAAAAAGCGCCACAAAAAGTTGTACATTTCTCTTTGCTGTTGTCCAACTAGTGAGGTGACGTACCGTCGTCGTGTAATGCGGCTGGACAACGCTGTTCTCCTCCGAGTTGCAGGTGTTGGTGTTCGCCTCCAACGCCTCGGCTAGCAGGCTGACCTGAGTGTGGCTGTCGGTGTCATCGCACGAGGCCCGCGCGCTCCTCTCCGAGATGGGTGTCAATCCGCCGCAAAGCTCCAGCTGAGATCCAACAGTTTGCAAAGACACAAAAAAAATGGTGTTCTTAAAAGCGAATGGTTTTTACACTGCGGCAGACGGTGATGGTAAAATAGACACCCTCTACCCCCGTCCCCTTCCCTCTCCATCTGTAGTGTGGTCGAGCATTGTGTTCATCCCTCGGCTGCATTAAATATTCACACGGCCTGTAACTGGATTCTCTGCTCCTTGTTACTAAGCCACAGTACACAACAAAAAAGGGAAACACTCTCAAGGAAAAGATGCATTAAAGTAATTATCTTTTGTGAAAACAGGTGTAATTTTACTTGATAGTTACTGTGAGATTTTCTAAAGTATTGCTTATCTTGAACACCCAACCCCACTTAGAATAAAGTAGAAAGTGTTACACTATAAACCTGGCAAAGGTGTTTTGCAAACTTAAAACTAGTCTTTTCAATGGCCCATGATGGTGGCATGTCAATTACAAGGTATGTGCTCTGCTTTTTCATCTACTCTAAATGGGACCGTAATTGCTCATTAAATGGACATGGTGCTCTTACACCAGCGGTAACACATTTTGTCTGACTTCCAATCCAACCTGGCTTCTTTTTTGAAACATATTTCCTGCAGCCCATTAGAAAGAATGCAGGTTTAAGGCACTTGCACCCTTCCTTCACTGTCCATTAATTTTACATCGATAAAGCCTTTGCAGCATCCCTACTCCTCTTATTGTTTCCCTCCGCTTTCACATACCCATTAATGGATGCTCCTACACACACACACACGATTAAAAACACACTTGTCTTCACGTACCGGCAGCGGTTTGGCAACGCCGATGTGTACTGGGCCGTATCCAGTGGACTTCAGGACATGCACGGCATAATCCAGACTGGAGCCTTCCAAGTCATTTTCATTGACAAACATGAGTCTGTCGCCAGGAAGCAGGCGGCCGTCTAGATCTGCCACACCTCCCGGCACCAAAGACCGGATTACCAGAACGGTCCTGGTGGCGTCTTCGGGGTCCTACAGAAAATGGAAGGGAAATAATGGTCTGTACATGGAGGGTATGACACAGGAATTAAAATGAAGGATGAGCAAAGGTATTAACTGGATGAAAGGGACGAAAGTAGAGCAAATGCATCTGAATAAATGCCCCTTTTGCAGCAATTTCTGTGTGCAATCTAAAATATAAAGCAATAGACTGAAGATGGTTAAGCCTGAAAAGTTTTGCACACATACATAACGCAATAAATATGCCCTTAGGAATAAAGAAGTAGATGTTTTGCCATTTTCTAAGTGTTCGTTCGACACTGACACATTCGGACCGTTGCTTATTCCAGCCTGAGCTATTTCTAGAAAGGCTCACAGGCATGTCGCTGACCTGGTAGTCCAGGATGCTGAAGCCCAATCCGGACTCGCCTTTCTCCAGTTCGACCACCTGAGCCTCTCGCTCCCACATGGCCAAAGGAGGTGACATGGGGGGCACGCCGCGCTTTGTGATGTCCTCGGCCGTAGGGCAGGGAATAACACAGCCCTGGTCCAACTGACGTGAGCCAAAAGGAGGGAGAGGAACGGAGAGAAGGAGATTTACATACTGTACAGTGCAGTCACATGTCAGTGGCACTTTTATCAGGGGGAATAAATTGATGATTTTTCTGTTTTAAGGGAAAGGAGCCAATCATCCATCAACGGTATCCGTTGTCACCTTGTCATTGAACTCAGCCAGCAGCTCTTTCAGGGTGAGTTGGACATCGTCATCCTCTTCCTCGTCACTGTCGGGAATCGCAGGGGGCACGATGCGAGAGCACACCAGGTACACACACATTGGCAGCTCTTTCAGAATACTGACCACCTCTTTATGTGTCTCTCCGATGAGTGGGATCCCATTTACCTGCCAGGGAGAAAGATGATGCATGTAGGTTATTTCCAAAATTGATACTCCTAAGGTCAGTCATCGGCTGAGATTGCTGTTTTTCACAGGTTGGAGATGTCGTGCAAGCAAAAATTCAAGAATAAAATAAGAACTCTTCTGTCATGGGTGTGTCTTTTTTCATGTGGCTGTGGTGTACAGCCCATTCAATGCCAAAATCCAGACGGTGGTGATTTTTCTAAGGTTATCAGGGGGGCGAATTGCGGCCACAGTGCAGCAATTCACAGCAAGAGCAATTAAAAATTGAACATGATAAGGACCAGCTAAACGGAGCGAGGCTCATTTAAAAGCGGAGATGAACAATGGCTTTGCAGCGCTGATGTCGTCTGCTCGAGATCAAAGTGTCGCAATGTGGCACAGCTGCCTGCTCGTGGGCTCAAAGACGAAAAGAGAGAGAGCGAGGCAGAGAGAGAGAGAGAGAGAGACACACCAGCCAGTCTGTGTGTTGCTGCTCATCAGACTGGCTGCTCGTCACGATGAGTGATCTGCGTGGGTTCGCGAACTTGCTTGGTGCAGGGGGGAGGAGGGCAAGTTCTCCCCCTACAGTACAAGCACAAATGCACGGAGGCGCACACACTCACACCCACCTGCTCATGACTGGTTCTCGCTGCCTTGAGGGAGCTGGTAGGCCGAGTACTCAGAAGCAGCAGGTTGTGCGCTTTAAAGCAGAACTCGCTGAAATGTCTCACCAAATAGCGTGTAATAGTAATAAGACGGCCAACTCTGAAAAGCCCATCAGCAAACTTAAACAGACAGCAGTTCTTTTCTTGCTATAACTGATAGCTTTTTCTGGCACCACTGCTGACCTCAAACTTAGCAAGTAGAAGACGAGAGCCTGTATCTACGAACCTACACAATAATCAAAATGGTGTGTAATACATAATGGATGAGAATGCAGCGAATATATTCAAAAGTAACAAACTATACAATGAGTGCTCTCTTTTTGAAAAACAACCTCACTGTAAAACTACTAGACTAAATATTCATCCGCATTTATCATACGGCTATAGAGTATCCAGAGCTCAACCTGTGATTGTGGATCAATAAAAGATGTTGCAGCCGGTGGTCTGTGGGATGGGAGTCATTTGGGTTGATGTTTGCCAACGTAATTCGTATCAATTTTGCAAGGTGATTATGAAAAGGCCAAATCATAGGTCAGGCTTTGAAGCTTTGGAACCACCCACAAGTGTGTGAAGGAAGGAATTGACTAACACACAATGAGTATATGCCTTTAGTGTACAATAACCCCCCTCCCCCCAGGGTCACCCAGCGGTTCTGCTAAGATAACCACTAAGAAATCGACAGCAGAAATACAACAATCTATGCAAACAAATCAGAAACTATTTAACGTTCATCAATTCAGCTAATATCTGAACGTCTTTCTTACAAGGAATTACGTGAAAGATCAATGTTTCCTACCTCCAATATCTGGTCTCCGGTGAGGATTTTGCCGCTTTGGCCAACGGGCCCCTCAGGTAAGACGGAGCACAGGTAGTGGTGTCCTGCCCGAGCCTCTAGACTGATGCCCAGACCGCTCGTCTCGCTGAATCGCTCCAGCTGACAAACCTAAAAGCGTCAATTAAGTTTACAGATGCTGAAGTGGGAAGTGTGGAAGTGTTTTTTTTAACATTTATTTTGACAGTAATTCATTACATACTATAACTTCATATCGGGGTCCGACCGCATGCTGCCACCTTTTCCTCAGACTTTCCTCCTCAGTTGGTGTCAATTTCACATCTGCACACACACACACACAGGAAAGATAGCGCCGGTAAGACACATGCTTGCAGGCACCCGATCGCCTCAGTCTGAGATGACCCAATCAATAAAGAGGGGGGGGACCCAATATGAAAACATCACGTCTACTGTTTACAGAGCATCGACAGCAGAATTCTCCTTGAGGCATAGCAGGATATTAACATACAACCACTCAGGCCGCCTCTCTCTCTGTCACACACACACGCGCATATTGCATATTCACGCCCACCATCTGATTTCTTGGCAAACTAATACTTTCTTGTTCATCGTTAAAGCCTCACAGCAATCAGGGCCTATTTGGCTTTGCTCTCTAATCAAACCCCCCAAAATCCTTGTCTAAATAAAGCCATATATGCAGGCCGGGGCGAGAGACAAATCATCTGGAATGAGCTGAATGAGTTGGATAAACACATGATTGCACAACACTATAAATAGACCCCCGTCAAAGAGCACGCTTCGCTGCCTCATAGCTGTTCCCTGAGCCCACTCAGCATATCAGACTAAGTCCCCGTGATCCAGTTCCAGGCTGCAGTGCAGTATGGGAAAGGGGGGGAGCTTACCGCCTCTGGAATCGTGTAGGGGTCGTCTGTTGGCGTACGCCACTCGCCGGGAAATCTCACGTAGCGAGCATATTCCTGGGAGAGGGGAGCAAAACGGGTTTGAGTGCAGATGCCGGAGTTAGAAACACATAAATCCCTGTGAGTGTGTGAGAAAGGTTTGAAGGTTCATCGATGGAGGAACAAAAAAATATTGGAAGGTTTATTTGAATGACTTTACTTGACATTAGGACACGTGTTACATTATTTACACAAGCTTTCAGCATGAGTGCAGCCCGTCAAATCGATATGAGCTCCATTTGCTCTGTTGCTTCAAAGCAACACCCTCATGATATCACCGAGCAGATATGTTATTCCATTTCCCCCCCCGCAAAAGCACCTGTCTCTTGAATCTTGTTAAGGCCCACTCTGTAGGGATTGCCCGCGTGGAAGCTGTGCGAGTGTCGGAGTGGCTGCAGGGGGGGGGCGGGCGGCAGGATGTGGCTCAGGCGCACGGCTTTCCTCAGCAGCCTCAGCCGGACCAGGGGGCCCGTCCTCCGCAGCACCTCCTGAGCGCGCTGCTCGCTGCAGCCCTGCAGACTCACCCCGTCCACCTGAAGGAGTAAATAAATAAGTAAAGTAACTGGGATAATTAAAAAAAGGAATCGACGGTAATCAAAGAAAGAAAAAAAAGGAACGAGATGGAAAACAGGTAAAAACAAGAGATGATGAAGAGACGGATGGGAGAAAAAAAGTACGACTCGTGGAATTTCCCCTTCATCAGCTGAAACAAGACCATAATTGTTGCGTATGGATCTACGAAAAGTTGCCCACGGTGCAGATTCCGAGACGCCGGAATCGTTAAGTATCAGCAGAGAATATATTTGAGACGATCTGTCTTCAGAGAGGGAGTAGAACTCACAGATAGGATGATATCTCCGATGTGGATGCGTCCGTCTTGATCGACAGTGCTGCCTTTCACAATGCTCTTCACTATCACACCGGCGCTGTACACTGAGGAGAAAATAAGCATTGATTTCTTTCAGGGCTCAACACGCACAGGCACAAGCACAGGCACACGCCATTATTGTCTTGCATTATTCATTAATTATGTATTTTGTTTCCTCTGACCTATCTTGCATTAATTATCTTTAACTGATTTGTCAATAGGTTAACCAGCACACAGTAGATAATATTACCGGAGTTGAGGTCACCGATGTAGCTGGAGACGGTGAATCCCAGGCCACGGCTGTTTTTGGTGAACTGCACGCTGTACTCGTAGTCGTCTTGTGGGTCGTTAAGCTGCAGCGCAGAAAGGAAAACCGTTATATGCGTCTTTTTTGGGCCGTTACATGACGTAAAACACCATTACATCCTCTCGGACACAAAAACACACATACACACCGTGCCATCCAAGCTGTCCTGGCTGAGCAACGGGGAGGAAAGGTGGTTTTCTTTTGTAACGTCCCTGGCTATGAGCAGCTTCACCCTGATACCGGCGTTTCTCAGCACCTGCTTCGGGTAATTATGCGTGAAAAATCGAAATATATGTATATATTTATATCTAGCAAATAATAAAAAATCTGCTCCGGCATTGCTGTCTTTGGAGGGCAACATGTCCTATCAGACTGAATTACACTTAAATAGAAACCGCAGGAAGCATGATCACTATTGAAAAAGAGGTAAATGGAAAAGGAAAACTCCACATGTTGACATCAAACGAGATCAAATTTGTACAAATGGATAAATCACCTGTGCCACCTGCTCGCTGTTCATGCCAGCCAGATCAGTGTCTCCGATACGCAGGATTTGATCTCCGCTACGCAGGCGCTTATCCTGGGGTGACATGAGATGATGAAAACAAAACATGCAATTTGCTCATGTTACATTCTGTGTATTTATTCTGATTTGTTTTATTTCATTTGTGAGGCAGACACACACATTTGTTTTCTTATATCTGGCAAGATAGCTAGAGCTTTGATCTGTGAGAGCAAAGAGTGAACATTTGAGATAGCTGGTCGGAAGGAGGGGTGCATTTGTTGTTAAATCCATGAAGTGTGTTTCGGGATTCCTTTTTTTTTTTTTTACTGTGAGACAAATCCAGGTTAACTGCAGCTCCACGTCTTAATGCAAAGATAAGCTAACAGACTCCTGGCTAATGGACAGATATGAGATTAGCATCGATCTTCTCATCTAACTCTTGGCCAGACCAACCTGTTCTCACGTGTCACTTGTTCTTAACGACAGTCACACTATCGGTGAGGCCGCCAGTGTGAGTTTCGGACATCCGCATCATGTCCAAAGGATTCTGGCTTGTAGTGGCCATCGTAAGTGTGACCAGAGGAAAGCAATATGTGTACATAGAAAAATCTTGAGTCAAACGAAAGGGGGCCGAATACCGCACCTTGAACGATCCCAATAACAACCAGTCAATTTGTTTTTGGCCACCACCATAGTTATTTAGGACCTCAAACTCACTGGTGCTGCTCACTCGTGTTGCTGTCACATAATGGCCAATTTCCTACTTTTTTGAAGGCAAACACACTTTCGGCACTAAATTACAGCCTTAATGTGTACATCAAAAACTGACCATGAAGACTATTCCCTGAGATGGCTGTCTATCATTCAGGTTATGGGACTAATGGGGCGTTGAACGTACCCGCCCAGCAGCTCCTCCTGGAAGGATGGTTTTGACCATGACCCCCGTGCTCCGCCCACCTATGATGCCAAAGCCGAGGCCCTTCCCGTCGTTGATCAGCTCTATCATCTCCACGTGTCGCCTCTAGGGTGAGAGGGGCGTGACAGGGAGAGAAATCTATTTTAACGGCAGTGTTCGATTACAGAACGGGCGTTAAAAAAAAGTCAAAAAGAGGGGTTACACATGCTGAAGGCCTTTATTGATCTAGATCCACGGACACAGACGCACAGTCACCATGCCTACAGCAACACCTCACGTTCAGGTTTACTGTACCTCGTGCGCTATAGCAGACAGGTTTCTCCCCATCGACATGGTTCGGGATATTCGAGGGGGGGTGCAGTACTAAAAAAAATAAATGCTGCATGTAAAGCTAAAGCAAAACTGACATGACTGAGTGGCATCTTGAGATCAGAGGAAACCGTCAGACGAACAGTGCTGGGATTTGACAGGCTGATGTGTTACTCTCACACGGAGAATGTGACACTTTTGACAGACGCGCTACATGTTACGATCGCCAAAAAAAGGTGTGACTGCTTTCAGGAGAAATTTGCCCCCCTAGTATTAAACCCCCTCAAACCTGTGCATGTATTTTTGGTACCTGACTCTCCATGGGAATGTTGTTTTCCTGGTAGATATCTGACAGGGAAATATCCTGGGAGCCCAGGGAGGAGATGCTGCCATCCCTCTGCATGGACTTCGCCGTGCTGGGCCTTCGGTTCTCCATGGCCCACGTGTAGGAGTCGCTGTGGCTCAGGGTCTTCAGGTCTAAGCCCACGCAAGGGCCGCAGTTCATCGACACCGATTTGGAAATGCCCTTTGCCTGCATGTGGGATTGAGAGAGAGCTGTTAGGGAGCACTGGGCAGAGCAAAAGGAGCACTGTGGGTAATATGGAGAAGATCCAAGCAAGAGCGATGGATTGAGAGGGAATAGATACATTCGGTAAGGATTGAAGGATGCAAGGGGACTGGGGGGGGTGGTGGGGGGGTGGGGGATGGATGAGGCAGATAAGGAGATGGGGGAGGGCTCTGATAGAAAGGTGGAGACATTAATTGAAGGAGGGAGATATGGAGACAGAGAGGGATAGGATGGGAAACAGTATGGATAAAGAATTGGCGGGGGGGGTTGGGGGGGGGCGGTGGGCGCGTCGTCAGGATGAGATAATGCGGAAAGATGTGGAGAGCTTTTGTGTGTTCGCCAAACTGATGAAGAAGAAGAAGCAAAGGCAAAGAAATACGGTTTCAAATTGAGCGAGAAAGATGAGGAGAGCGGGGAAAGTAAGAACATAGGGATCTGAGATTAAAGGACCAGAATACCACAGAAAAAAAAAAAATGTCTCCCCTTTTGTCTTAAAAGGGAGTTTCAGCAGATACTTATTTCAGATCTGGGTGCACTTCCAATCTAAAAGCTGTCAAACTTGTCAAAGAAGCAGGATAAGAGAGGAACACAACCAAAACACCAATAAGTGGTTCAAACCGCCTTCCACTGCCATGAATATATAGACACCCATAGTTTTATATAAAAAAAAGAACAAAAGCAAGAGAGTCAATGTTCTTCCTTTTAAAAAAAAATAAAAATAAATCAGTAATCCATGCCTGGAAAGCAGAGATGCAAACTAGTTAATCTGTTGCAGCATTTGAGAGGGGGGCTAATGGGCTCAGCCCGGCACAGACCACACACTGACAGATTACCTTGATGGTGTCAAATGCGTGTGTCTGCACACGGAGGGGAAATGTGCAGGAGGCTTGTGTGTGTGTGTGTGTACAAACACGGCTGTGACACCACGGCCCACACACACGCGCGAACACACACCGCCCCGCCGGGCTCCAAAACTTAATATTATAGATGACTTCCGCAAACTCCCTGACATGATATATCGCCACTCCTTCTTCTCCACATTCCCTCTTTCTCTCCATCTTTCCGAGGGCTTTAGTGGTAAAGCTTAGGTAAGCTGATTACTCATCCAGTTTGGTTCCCGCGTTCAGTATTTTGGGAATGATTCCGGCTCCCTTTCCCCACCACTCAATATACGCCAGACACCCACACGCTGCTCGCAACTGTACCTTGGCTGGGGGCTTCCGCTGAGCCTGCTGTAAGCTGAGGATGTGATGAAACAGGGGGCTCTGCAGGACGGTTTTGAGCAGGCAGAGCTTCTCCCGCGTGGGGGCCTCCCCTCGCTCCTTCAGCTTGGCTTGCAGCCGCTCCACGGCCTCCAAGGCACGCTGAGTGTCTGCGGGGAAGCGCACGCATCGTTTGTGTCACGTCCACTGAATCTTTCCACTCGGGTATTTTTACTCATCTATTGCTTTTGTTTCCGTGTGTGTGTGTGTGTGTGTCGTATCCGTACTGCTGCACGAACCGCCCCGTTGTGCAGTAATAAAGTTATACCTTAGCTCAATAATAAAAGGGATTTCTCATCCTCTCCTCTGAATTTCCCAAATCAGATTTAGAGGTGTTTAAGCAATCATAAGGGCGCGTGTTTGTTCGGCGGGTCGGGCCGCTGATGAGGACAAGCTACAATTGCGGTAATTGCATGTGGCAGAGCGGTTAAGACTCTGTAAACTGTTTGCCTCAACTTCTGAGCGGAGGCACGGCCTTTGCCACCTGCACACGCAGCTCTTTCCTTCCCCTCCTGTCTCGCCGCCGCCGCCGCCTCCGCCTCCGCCGCGGCCGTGCCTGACATCTTAATTGTAAGCCTCTGATGGTGGCGGCTGGCGCGAAGTCTCGCCGAGGTTAGTGGATCACGCTCGGCTTTGGGGCGGCCGACACTTACCCATGATTTCCATCGCGGCGTGGCCAGGTTGCTCCAGATGAGACGTTGGCTCTGCAGCTTCCTTCCTTCCTTCCTTCCTTCCGTGTCTCTCTTATTCAAATGTCATTCCTCTTCGCCTGGCCCCTGCAACTTCTTTAATAATACAAAAAAAAAATGTTCGAGAGAGTGCTTTTTGTGGGTGTCGACAGCATGTTTGCGGAGCTCTCGGCATTAATTACAATTACTGCTTACATGCACCTCATCGATGGCAAAGTAAACAGCTTTCCAAGCACTGTCTGCATCTGTTCACTGTTATCCCGCCACGTTCTCTCTCCTAGGAGCTGCCATGCTTGTTTGCGAGCTCCTTGCTTGTCAACTAATGCTCTTTAGTGGGATTTAAACCTTCTCCAAAAGGCTTTATCAGCCAGTGATGGTAATTACCGGCGACACATGGCCTCACGACCATTCTGACTGGAGGGAGTAGAGGGGGGTGGGGGTGTACAGCTTCAAAGCATGATGCCAATGACATGATTTGATTTGCAAAACGATGGGCTGGAAATGACAACGTCTCATCTGAAATCTAATTAGAAGCCATTGATAGGCACTCGGGGTATCGCACTGGGCTACTTATGTGCCCTTCACGGCGGCCTAATGAAATCTATATCTTATTCCTGTTGATATAACAGCGATAGAGCCTGCTGGAGAATGTTGGGGGGGAAATAAATAAATAAATAAATTACAAACGATGATTTAAAGCAATTAAGTGGTCCCATTAGCGAGTAATTTGACATCTAATCTTGGAGACAATCTGTTAATTTATTTTAAAACGAGCAGGGCACATTAGAGCTATTACTGTGACGAACAGACGGTTTAGAAATGTTGCACAAAAAAAAAAGCCTCTTCTCACCTTCATCACAGCGCCTGCGGGCGATTCAACAGGTCCCGGCTGAGATGCGAGCGGAGCACCTCCTCCGGTCCGAGGGGAGATATCAGCGAGGAGCAGCCGAGTAGGACACTTTTTTCTCTTTCTCTCTCTCTGTGTTTCTTTCTCCCGGTGAAATAAATCACGGCCGCTTGTTGAGCAGCCAGGCCGGACATCCAAGAAGCGACCCGTTATTTTCGCAGCATTGTGTCTGCTGGCTTGGCGACGCGCCGCGCATGCAGTGCGCATGTCACCCTGTGATCTCCAGGCTCATCCCTCATGAGAAGCACCCAGCCTGCGGTAATCCTGCAAGACATTACCGCGGGATGCAGCGTCACACCACGCTATGACCTTTCATTCACACACACTGCGTGCAAATGTAGCCCGCAACACTGCAATAAAGTGACAAGTCAAACACACCAGCCGGCCTGGAAACAGTAACCAATCATTTTTTTAAATTATTATTATTATTTGAATATTATTTGAATAAATTAAAAAAATAATGTGGTTTTTTTTTTTATTCAAATAGTCAGTTATATTTGTTGTAGGTTTGATTTCAAATCTCAGCTCACATGCATTGTGCTTTTGTTGTTTGTTCTTCACACATGTTGCAGCAGTAATTGCAGTCACACACGCACACACACACACCGATATTTTTTCTAAAGCTAAATGTTCAAACTCAAACATGTCACAAGTACTGTTATTGAAACCGGCTATTTCAGCTAAAAACAATTAAATACGTTTCTTCACCTTTTTCAAACTCAGCTGTTAAAATAACAATCTAAACATAACAAAATAGTTTATAACAGCAAGAGTAACTTTTTATAAAGCTCCATGTAAGGTGCACATAAAAAAAAGATAAGAACAGTAAAATACCTGCCAATCGTTTTAGTATAGTTTGTCAACTGTATGGGTCATTATAATCAAATTACAGGTTTTTGGGTTATATTATATGTTTTATATCGATATATCGCCCTACCTTCAAACCCATTTCAAGTGGTCAATGTATAGGACTATTTTCTCCATGAGTTCAACTCTCATGTTGAAATGAGAGCAAGCCAGCCTCCCCCCTGCAACAGAACTCTTTTGTGAGTCTGATGAGTAACTGCAGGAAGTTACGGCTCCACCACGGCTCAGTCAAAATGAAGGCGCTTCAATCTCTGCATCAGTTCTCTTTTGTGATTCTAAAGGTTTCCTGATTTAAAAAAAAAATCTTGTTCCAATGTCACATTCTTGCCACCGTCTATTGAATAGGCCTCAATCTCTAGGCGGAGCAGCCAGCACTTAAAAGACTACAGCTCCCAGGGGGTGTGGCCTCCACCACCCGAGTGGTCACACAGCATTGTCAATGATTAGCGATTGACTAAATTGCTTTTAAAAAATGTATTTCATTTTTTTCCTGCTGCTCGACCCAGCTCAGTCTTTGTTAAGGCACTGAAAAACAAGGAAATGTTCAGACAGGAAAAGATTTCCGCACGCTCAAGTCTGAGCAAAAGTTCACTTTACTTTGAAGTTCCGGTCAGTAAGACCTTCGTCAGAGCATCGGTAGTTAATGGGTAGAACTATTTTCTCCACAGGTTCAACTCTAATGTTCAAATAATAACCCCCCCCCCTGCAACAGCACTCTTTTGTGAGTCTGATGAGTAACTGCGGGAGGTCTGCCGCTCCACCACTGCTCAGTCATAATGAAGGTGCTTATTTGTGCTGCAGCTCCCTTTTAGTCTTTAAAAAAAAACTAAACAATCTCCTTACAGCCCCATTTACCATGTGATTATATATTATTTCTCTATATTCTAAAGGTGCTCTTATTAAAAAAATATATATGAATATATATATTTTCTTGTCACCATCTATTGAGCAGGCCTCCAGCTGTAGGTGTCACAGCCAGCACTTAAAAGACTACAGCTCCCAGGGGGCGTGGCCTCCAACCACCTGCGCGAGCACAGGTGTACCTCATTGTCGCTAATTGGAAAGCAACCTCCTGCTAACCGGAAGTTGAGACCACAAGCGAACTAGAGTAGATGGAAGTGAGCGGGAATGTTGTATTTACTTACGAGTCGGTTGAGGAAACAACTCTTGTGGTGGTCTGGGGGTGGGTGGAGGGGGGTGCTCGCTTGGAAAAGTTTCGGGAGCCCCTGTGTGTTGTGTTCACACGGCAGGTGGAGCCCTAAGTCCAGACATTTCGGAGCCAGATCCAGTTCCGCGTTTTCCACCAGACACCCAACTTCATCTCTCCCGCTCTCTCTCTCTCTCTCTCTCTCCCTGCATCCCCCAGGCAGGAATCATCACCACCACCGCCTCCTCCTCCTCCTCCTCCTCCTCCTCGGCTCTCCACCCACCCTCGGCTCCCCGCCTGCCCGCCCGCAACACAACGCTCCCTTCCGCCGGGGCTGCGCTCTGACCGCCCGAGCATCCACTGCGCCTCCAAATTGGTTTGTCATTTCTGACCCCCTCCATCTCTCCTGTCCTCGTTCCTCTGGACCCTCGGACCCGCAAGTCAGTGAGAACATAACGGCAGCCGGAGGAAGATAAAGAGAGAGAGGGGGGGAAGAAGAAGAAGGAGAGGATACAGGATAAGAGATACGCCTCTGTCCTCATCCAGCGCTCCGGACTTTTCCCCGACGCATC
>CAESWR010000771.1:324638-341794 GCA_903171835.1 Mullus surmuletus
TTTCTTTTGCTTAAATAGTTAAACTGTGTGGAAGAAGACAAATTGGCCTACATCCTGGCACAAAAAAAAATGTGTGAAGAGTGAATTTTGTGGCCAGGATGAGTGAAACCGACTACTCTGTGTGCAATCACCCACTCTGTCACAAAATGCCCAGTCTCACAAAGTTAATGACAGGGAAAAATAATGTACACATCCGCCCTGTAATTTGGATCCAGTCCAAAATGAATGGGTTCCTTCCTTGGACCACACTACACCCTTCCACCAAGTTTCCTGAAAATTTGCGGGGTACATTTTTTGCAGTTCAGCTCTTTGAACAATACAGTTCTTACACAGGTCATTTGTCCTCTACCTTGAGATTTTTTGTTTGTTGGAATGAGGAGATTTTTATGATATTGAAAAGCCAAATGATTCAGCCGTGGAACCTGATGAAACTCGCAAATGTTGGGATTGCAGCCTGTGTTTTTCACAAACGCATTGAGATCACATGGGATGAACATGATTGAGGAATCAATCAGTGCAAATTTATTGTCAGATATAACAGTTGATTTGAAATACTAACTGTAAGGATGCGATCACTGCCTCTTTTCTACTTCTATTTCTTTATTAAATCTAACACCGTTAATACTAAATAAACATATATGGATATCTCATTATTTTGCCCATTGTGTTTTCCATTGTCCTTAAAATAACAATAACAAACAATGGCTCGTACTGCATCATTGCTTCACTTTGGCTTGGTGAGATCAATCCAAGGGGCCTTGATGGATAAAATAAAAGTCAAACCTCAGCTCTGCACTCCTTTATTTATTTTGCTTTGACCAGTTGACCAGTCCAAGTATTTTATTTGTTTCTTAGGCAGCTTGGAATTGATTTCATGTCCAGCTTTTATGTTGTCATCATTGACTTTAGTTTATTAGTTACAAAACAACTTGTAACTGTGTTTTGAAGAAGGCTGTATAAGTTGAAGATGATTGTTATTTTCCTGCCATTCTGAAGCAGCAGAAGGGCCTCTGAGGAAACGTACACATTTGTGTAACTGTCACTCAATAATTCTGCGGACTACTCTTTAGAAATGGGCAGACTGTGATGTTCTTTTAAAATCTGCCAACCAAAATGTCATCATACCAATCTTCAAAGTCTGAATCGTAGAATAGAAACAATGTTCCTCCCGTGATAACACCAAGGATTATTCCCATTTTATTCCACAAATGGCCTTTATCATCAGGATTTGTGCCTGAACTGCACATTCAAGCAGCTGTTTTCTATATTTGCAACCGAGGGCGGGCTATTGTTCATTTTAAATCTCGCTCACTAGAAATGTGTACTTCACAAAGGAAGAACACTTGTCCTTTCCAGTCATTGCATCTCCTGTCCGCACTTTTCCCTGCCCTTCACCTCCCTGCTTCCCCTGCCACCACTCGATAGAAACACATATACACACACACACACACACACACACACACACACACACACACACACGGTGGTGTGTATCAATAACCGTCACTTTCTCACACACATAGAAACACACTCGCGTATGTGTGAGATTTGTTTAACTTGTGTGCTGACACAAATGTAAAGTCACGCACCAACTCGCCCACATAGACGTTGCGAGTGACTGTATATTTGGTCACACAAACACAAACACACACGCACACACACACACACACAGTGCCATTAGGGAGCTGAATGGAGAATCAGTGTACAAGTCCAGAGTGATTGTAAGAAGCTCACTCAAAGGTCTGCTGATTATTTTGGTCTCCACAGGAAATCATTTACAATAGCACTTACACCCCCCCACCCCTCCACCACCCCTCTTCCCAGTTCAGTCAATTTAAACAGTGGGATGGCGTGCTGATGTGTGTGTGCGGTGTGTATTTGCACGTCTTAAGACGGCCACCGCTGCACTGATGGGGAAATTGTGTGCTGTTATTTGGACGGTCGACTATAGCATGCTGCGGAGGCCTCCCTTGTTTAGAGGAAGGGGTGCTTGGAAATGAGTCATACACAATGTGATGCAACACAGCGGAGCAGATTTGAATTATGGGGCAATGAACAATGAGGTCATGGCAGGGCTGCGGGCATAAATCTCTCACAGTGCCGCCTTATAAAACAGCATTTCTTATCAATGGAGGAAACTACAGCACGGTTTGAAAACGTAGTATTGTTTAAGGGACCGATTCAACATTGGCGACAAAGACTGTTGACTTCAGTGACGCAGACAATTGATGGAAGTTTTGTTTTTTTTGCGCAGTTTACTTCATGTAATAGTTTGGATTGTTTGAATACACCAAATTGTTGGCAGATTTGTAAACTGTTGCAGCCCCTCCTCTTCTCCACTGCAAGCGTATATGTACGCCTCCTACATCCACCATACGTCCGCTGATATTTTCCACATCTTTCCCTTCTTCAGCAAATTGTCCACAATCAGCATCTGCTGTAATACCATCATCCCCAGGCCCCTCTTAAATTTCCTGCTTACTGGGCTTTTACTTTAACTGCATTACATACATCTTGCACTACTCGTTCATCTGGTTGCTTTCAGCATAAGGCAGACTGAAAGATCTCACTTTCAACTGCTTTGATGTGACTGGTCGTTTGAAGGTAAATTTTGAAGGAATAATGCTGTCATTTATTGCCCCCGGTCAGTAGCACAGCTGCGATCTTGATTGATATCGAATGGCGTTTTCATTCTAGGTCTTTGAGAGTGAGAATATGTGCCAGGAAGTATTGATTTGGAGCTTTGTTGATGGTGTACTATGATAGGCTTAAGGAGGATGGGGAGGACGAGATGGTCATGCTTGTTGGGACAAAGATTTTTAATGTAGTCGTGATCAATGGCCTGATAACCTGTGTTCGAATCATATGCGCCGTTTTGTGCATTTCCCTTCACTTTGTCGAGCTGACTCTCCTTGTCTTAAGTGTAAATATAGCACTTTACTCTGCCTCAGGTTAAATCCACTTTCACTGGCTGGTGAATAATTCTGTGCTTGAGTCTGCTCGGTTACTTTTAGCACGGTGGCGGCCCGCTAAAACAGGTGCGCCATGGCTCAAGTCTCCACTCAGGACGTAACAACTCATTCGAGATAAAGAAAAAAAATGCGTGGGCCCTCCACCGTCATATCAGCACCCGTCAATTTGTCCCCGACGTATCTTTCACATTTTGCAATAAAACCATTTTGCCACCTCTGTGTTTTTGCAAAGGGAGCCTGATAGTGTCACACCAAGACAGATGAGTACCACTCTGGCCTGTGGGCCCGCAGCAATAACTTACATGGACCATGTGTCTGTTTTCTAACCATGTGAGAAATTGTATGCATGTTCCCCAGCACCGTGTTCACATGCATTCTGAACCCTCTGATTGGCTCTTGCTCAGACAGTATATCCATGATGGATGACATTGCATCCATCACACGTTTCAAGAGGGAATTGGACCAGGGCCTTTATTGTAAAGTGGGGGGTGTACTGGACCAAGGATTTGATAAATTATATTTGGTATTTTAAAACCAATCTTTGTGTCAGGGAATTACCATAAGCTATTTTTACGGTTAGAATGACACGTTTTATGTGTTTGTCTGTATGGGTGTTCGTGCATTGACACATTTCACTGTCCTGGGCTAAGTGCAGTCGATTACAGTTCAGTGATCCTCAACCGCTGGACCAATCAACTCGTTTTTTGTTTCATCATGGACACACCATCCCCTCCTTTTTCCTTTCTGTCTCTCTTGCCCGCCCCCTTCCCCCTTCCCTCACTTCCTAAGATTTATGTGGGACACATAGACAAGAGTCTTTAATTTTACGCCTGGGCACACCATACACACTATTGCTCCATATTCGTTATTCCTTACATCCAATGTGTTGGAGCTCGGTGGCAGATTTGTGGTTTTTAAATGAACATAGACGACCCCACCCTTTAAAGGAAGGCACCACTCGCTTCATGTGGAGATAGCGTAAATCTCCTATAGTCACAGTTTCTGGTATCTTGTGGCGCAATGTGTTGTCGAAGGCATAATTACAAAGGATTATACATGAAAAACCCATCATGAAAGCGTACTGTGGAGTCATCCTAATTACATATGGCAAGATCATGAGTAATGGGGTGACATGGGACATCAATACAACCACTGCCTCTCATAATAGAAAAAACCATTGTTTTACTGTGAGAAAATGGTCGGCATCTATCATGTGAAATCGGCTGAGTTTTTTTTTCCCTTTCAGCAAGACACTGAGCCAGAGACGACTTCTCATTTATTGTTCAGTCAGACCGAGGCGCTGGCTGAGGGGATTTTGGATACCCAGCACCTCTCCCTGACTATAGCACTCTCCATTTCCCCAACTAGAGTTTTATTTGTCCTCTTTGTTCCCATGCTGGTTACCCTGTCATTGTTGCATCAAAATCTCCCTTCTTGCTCATTTTATGGTCTTTGGCCACTTTGGGCTCCTTTTATAAATGCGCTGTTATAGGGAAGCCTGACTTAAATAGGCATTATTTGAAACGGTGGATTACAGACACAGATTTCTATTTTTTTTCTAAAAGGAAAGGTCATGGTTATAAGAAGAATGAGGTGATGTAAGGCCACACAAATATTTTGTTAGGAGGAGGGAAAGCTGGTGCAGCATTAAGTAAGATATGACAGACAGATAGGCCACAAGCCCAGCAGCCAAGCTCACGTTCTGCTATGCCATGCTGTTTAAACACAAATATCCTTGAGGAACATTTGCAGCCGAAACTGCAAAAACCTGTTTAAAGAACCTAATCCTTTGAAAAAACAAAACAAGATAAACCCCATTTACTTAAGGAACGTTCTTCAGGTATGTAGATGCAGGTATGTCTATCTTTTATTTAGGGGTAGTGCTCTCAAGGTTCACATGTCCCATTTCTTTGTGTTCATGTTAGAGAATTTTATCAGACACTTATTGGTAGAGGTTAATTAGAATTAGACTTTGAAAGCTGTTATGTTATATGACTGGAAATTTGGTGCACTGATTCACAGCTGATATATGCGTGAGTGTTTGCAATGGCTGACTTACTGTATATTTACCTATTTTTCACTGGTTCATGTCACTTATTCCTAAGGAAAAATCGAATTTCCTTCCTTGTTCCTCATCTTATACAAACCTGTTACTTCACCAATACTGCATCTAATTCTGTTTCATTCCTAGCCCATTCCCCATTCATTGATCAACCCATTGTTGACCAGCTTGGTGTGAATAATGTATACTGTGCTCAGAGAGAAGCCAGACATGAATGAAGGTGTATAGGTGGTGATCTCGTTGCCCAACTTATTTCGCAGCCATCATGTGTAGCCTAGGGCAATTTCATCACACTGTGATGCATATAAATACATACACAGCACTGGGGGTGTACACTCATTCACATGCATACACATGAATTCATGCAAACACATGCATGTGCACAAACACAGCTCATAGTAGACATCCTTTGTTGCAGTTTCTGACCACTCAACTGTAGAGATATTGCTCACGGCCTCCTGTACTGGCTAATAGACCCAATTACTGCACAGCCCTGCAGGAGAGCTCCACAGAGGTCCAGGCGCTGACACTGTATGGAATAACCATGCGCATGTGTGTGTACTACAGTATGTCGATGTGCTAGCTCTTGTGTGTCTTTTAAAATCTTGCATGGCATGCATGTGACGACTCCGACACAGAGCCAAGGAAACGGCATCTATCAGTTTGGCTTCTAATTTTCATCTGCTCTGCCAGTGAATGTTAAGTGCTACACACATTCATACACGTTATGATATTCGCCAAGATCAACACACTTGCATTAGGCTCGACCCTGGCAAGATAACCGAGCAAAGTTTAACCTTAAGAGAGGAAGGTCTTAGCGGAGGCTCGATCGAGAGCGATGGAGGCAGAAAGAGGGTCTCTCCTACAGAAAACAGAAAATAGGCAGTGCGAGCAAAGGCGGTATATTGTAATAAAGTATACAGGAAGATGTAGCAGGAGACAATGCGCAGATAGAAGATATGAGACTTTCTAAATGTGAAATACGGTAACTGCCACTCTGTATTCTAGTAAGAGAGCTAACAATTTCCCTTTCTGAAAAGTGTCTCTGGCATTTGGCAGTGAAATGCCACCCATATAAACCAGTTATCGTGGCATGAGAGAGCTTTTTAGCTGTAAACTGCCAGGGAGCACAGAGATAGACCATTACAGACTTTGATATCCTGACACTTAAGAGGTTATTACGTGGCAGAGTGCACGCGTGTGCATGTACGCGCACACCCAGACACGCCAGTGCTAAACAAGCAATCATGGGAGAAAATGGCTTGTGAACAGTCTGGTTCTTGTGTTTGAGTGGGTTATGGCTATTCACACAATCTGGAGGGTGCTATTATTCACATTGCGCCCCACATTCACTCCATATTATGGCTATCTGCCTCCATTGTGAAAAATGACCCAGACTTGAGTTCAGTGAGCTCCAGCACCCCTCCTTCTATCTCTTTGTTGTCCACCCCTCCCACCCCCCGTTGCGTCTCTCTCGCTCACTCATTGCCGTTTTGTCTCCCCTTCTCTCCAGGACTAGGGTGTCCAGCTGCCTCTGAGATGTGATTCTCTGGGGTTTCATTTCCCTTTGACTGTGCAAAGTACACACTAACAGGTAAGGATATAAGTTGTTGTACGTGCGTGCATGCAGGTTGAATGTGAAATACATAGCCCTGTGATCCCTTTAAATATATCTAAGCTGGGCTGTTTGAATCAGAATATGTCCATATTTACAACATAAGCCTTTGGTATAGTTGCACGGATATATAAGAACACCTGGTGTGTTGTTTTTTGCCAACGCTACAGTAAATTATGCATTTTTAGAACCCAAATACGACCCGTAATTCTCCCCGGAGATCTCCGGGTTCCATCTGCACAAGAAAGTGCTCTAATTGGCCCGACAAATGTGTCCTCTCAAACTGTTAATCCAGTCAGATGTGTCTCTCAGACTTAAAAAAACAAAAAACAGTATCAGATGTGCAGTGTCTGCAATATGTGGGAATAGAGTTGAATAGGTGAGACAATTGTTTCATGCATACGAGTCAGTCAAAGTCACCATAAAGGCCCTTTGAGACGGCGCAGTTTCCAAAAGAAAAAGCGGGGACTCTCCATTTAGCCTCATTTTTGTTGTATAAGTGGACCTCTGGCTGTTCAAATGCACGTTGGCCAAGCTCCAGCAATTTTTATAAATTAACTCTGAGCAGACAGTGTGCGAGGAAACTGCAAAAAAAAAAAAAAAATCCACCTTTTTATGGAGAAATTGCAAATAGAGGAAGTAGATTTTCATTGCATAGCGGCTGTGAAATGCACACTTTGAGGCAGACTGTCGGCCCCTTTCTCCCAGCAGTATATGTTCATTGGAAATTTCCTAATGATGAGATATTATCATCATTTATTTTTAGGATTATCCTGGCTGTGTGTTGTTTCATATTAACGCAAACTCCTGGTTTCAGGAACCCGGATAAGCTAATTTATTCCATTTTTTGAGAGACATTGAAATACTATCTGAAGCACTCTGATAAAAACCTGGATACTGTAGCTCATAATCACATTATTCAAGTTTCTTGCATGCATTCAGGTGTGTCTCCAACCCAAGTAGTTAGCCAGCAGAGGAAGAGAGTGATTTCAAATGATGTAAAGGTGATCAGCAAGGTGAAATCAAAGCGATGTTTGACTTGAGCAATACCACATGTATGTGTTGCAGAAGCCACACCTGCACACAGATGAGACAAAATGTTATGTTCTTGGTTTGGGAAACATTGGGTTTATCATATTACATGCAATATACCCAAAAAATGATCAAAAAGCGGGGCACAGTGCAAAATCATATAAACTGCACTGGTATCCCCGCAGAGAATAAAACGGAGCACAGCAAAACATAGTTATTGAATTAATTTCAATCAGGCGCTATTCCTTGAAGGCATCAACAAGACTTAAACCACAAAACCAGACCTTCATCTGCCCATGAAGCCACTCACTGCAACTTATTTACAGTGTATTTACAAGCTCAGCCGGGACTGTAAAATGTTAAATTTACGAGGTCCTTTTTAATTAGAAATACTGTCTCCTAGAGTCGGGCTGATGAATTGCACATTCAATTTATTGACGATGAAGGAGGATGCAGTTCCCGGGTATTGACAGCGGCTAGGAATATCGCAGTTGACATCAGTTTTTGCCGTATAAAAACCCAGAGGGCACGTTTTTAATGTGGGATACTACTATTTATTGATTGAATTGGCTGAATGTAATACAAATATCTCTCACTCCCTCTGCGTAGTGGGGAAATGTGCGGCGGGGTTTTGTGAAGTTTTATCTGTCACATCCAAGGTCGTTTGAACTTGAGCCTCTCGGAGTAAAAAATTCAAAGGGACACACAAGGACACGTGTTGGATAGGTTACCTTGAAATGTGTACATAAAAAGGAGACTTGGAGGGTCATTGAATGTTGTAGTGTTGATAAATTCCAATGTTCTCACCAGGATATACTGCAGGTGATGGGGTTGGGTGGGTGTACTAGTTTCTTTCAATGCTTTTCCTGTCCAGTGTATGTCACCACTCATGCTTTCCTTCCTTGAATTGCACATGACTCCGAATGCTTGCTTTGAAATCTAATTCTGTGATATCAAGGCTGCGTTTTGTCATTATTTTCCTAGAGACAATGAACAAAAAGAAAAAAACAGGAAAGGGGATATATCAGTCTTCACGTTTTGTGTGTTGGTTTTTTTTGTCTGTGTGAAACCAGCAGGTGTTTCCCGCTTTGCATGCGCCAAAAGCACAAGCTTAATTTGCTACATCGCCAGCAACGGCAAGGATTGAAACACGAACTGTATCACTTTCATGGGCTTGAAACAATGATTACATGTAAAGTGAGTCACGCGCTGGTGCAGGGACATGATCCGACATACTGTAACTAAAAACTGGATGAGAAACTATCAACAATAAATCAGCAATGTTAAGAGATTGTAAATTGACTCTATTGACTCCACTTGTCAATTTCATGGATATTTAAAAATTTGAAAATATTAAATCAGCATAATTAAAAGCCCAACTCTAATAGTCCAAACTCATTTTGACTTGATCGTGCACATGAATGCTCCTCTGCTCCTCTGTCACTGCCCCCCCATGAATACGGGCTTATTGTCTTATAATGTGACCTTTGCCTTGAGTGGGGAGGCCTTTGTGCTGAGACAATAGGCTCCATATTGTAAACCATGCCAGTCAATGCCGTCCACACAGCTGCCAGAGAATGGGTGCAGATTGTCCAGGGTCCAAGTTGAAGGTTTTGTGGCAAGCACTTGTGGGGTGTATGCTTTGCGTGTGTTTTTTGTGTATGTGTGTGCGTGTGTGTGTATGTGCTGGTTTGTTTGTACTTGTGTATTTTTGTCTATATTGTTTGTGTCTGTGGGATGCAAGCCTGTTTTCCAGAATCAGCAGATGGGCTAGTGCAATTAGACTCAGCCTTCTTCCCTTGTGTGCACACATGTATGCTCACACACAGACACACACAATCCCACACACGGCCACACGGATACACACAGAAACCCACCCAGGGCTCGGCACGAAGCAGATGTCTCTGAAACACTAGACCTGACAGATACAGTAAGAGAGGAGCAACCCGAGTCATTGAATATCCAGACTTTCAGACACACACACACAAACTATAATATTGATTTAACACATTTATTATAACATTGCTTATTTATTTACATATTTATTGGTGATTTGCATATATTTACATGCCCTATACACATGAAAATGAAGTTCATGAAATTCAACCCAGAGGATTTTGCATAATCCCACTAAATAACAAAAAGACAAACATCAATGACAACACAACCTCCTCAGTGGAGTTAATATATAATAATATTAACAAATGTGGGAAAAACAGACAGAATATTAGAAATAAAGACATTAGATGAGTTGTTTTGCACAATGCATGACCCTGTGTGATTTCATTACATACCACACTAGCATCACATTTCTTTCTTTTTTTAGATTTTATTTAATCTTTATTTTTTTTAATACAACTCCCAGCATGCTGTTAATAAAAGCAAACATTAGTTATTGAGATTTTTGTCGTGTACATAAAAAAGTGTGTGTAGCTCATCATGATACACAGGGCTGGAAAGTGTCCTCCCGTGAGATCGGAATGATTTCAACCAAAGCCGGCATTATTAGCAAACTCAAAACAACAAATCAAGTTAATCAGCTAACAAAACTTCATTATGTTTTGTTAATTGAGTTGATTAAGGATTTTTCCAGGCAAAAAAAAAAAACGCTGTTTGAGCACGCCTCTCAACGATCTGGAAAATATTATTCATCTGTTAGATAGAAACTCATTTTCATTGGATCTATCCGTCTGTCTATCTCTCCATCTATCTGTGGCTGGTAGAACAACAGAGGAGTTGAGTATCTATGTCCACATCTCGTCCCAGCAGCCGCGTATTGACCCACAGTAACAGATAGGCTCAGAGGAAATGAGCTCGTCACTGAAAGGTCACGGTTTAAAACTTCAGCGGTACAGTAGCTGTGAAAATCCCGGCAGTTTAAATCCCTCAACAACTACCGCCGGGGCCGTGACCTCTCGGCACTTAACCTTTTAGTGTTCCAGTGGAGCAGCTCAGTGCCCGATAGTGCGAGACGGCGGCGTGGCTGCGGGACGGCCATGTGGCTCCCAGGTGTGACGGCGTTAATGTGCAAGTGTCATCCAGTGTTCCTTCCTTCCTTCCCTCTCTTAGTTACCCCCCCCCACACACACACACAAACACTCACACAAACACTTACACAAATACTCACACACACCTCCAACACCATCACCTCAGCCATTCATGCAAACACCAGCTCACTCGCTTCTTAGTCAATGAGCCAGTCTAAATGAGGCTCGTGACTTGATAGCTCGTAAATATGTGGCAGGCAGTTTTGGTTATTACCGCAGCTCTGAATGTTAACAATGTAATTACTAATTTGGTGCGCCGCATCGGTGGCAATCGAGCAGAATTCGATTGATCTTTTTCTGCTGAGGAAAAAGTATCCTGTTGACTGCACCAAAGACACTCATCTCGTCCCCCAGCGCCGTCTAATCCTCACTCCACAGATCACGGCTGGGCAGCGCCAGGGGAGCCAACGCGCACACCCACGCCCCGCCGTGCGCCCAACTCACCTAACTACACTTGTGCGCGTTGACGTAAATGCGGAGACAAAGGCACACACTGTGCGCGGCTTACAAACACGGATACACAGCCACCTGAGTGCAGAGGTGCAACCCACCCCCCACCCCCACACACACACACACACTTGCACACAAACACTCGACAACAGGGAATAGCCCACAGAGATGCTCTTTGTCAACAACTTGGAAGAGAGCGTCTATTTAGGGCCACAGTATTCCTGGAAGGGTAAGGCATCTTATTTGTGTGAGGAGCCTGCGTGAAACAAAACAAGTTGCCGTGGCTGCCTCTTCCCAACCACGGCGGCTCATATTTGCGGTGCTCCGCTTGTGAACCGCTTCTAATTGTGTAAAGTGGAGTGTGTTGTGAATGTCGATTTCCAACGGGCCAGGCGCGTTGATGAGCAGATGCACACACAGATGTTTTCCCCTCCATGTGTCTGTTTACCAGTTCAATTATCCCTATCAAATACTGTAGAGATTTGTTGTTCTGTTTGGGTGCTCCAGCTCCGATTCCAACAAAAACACTAGTTAGTGGAGTACTGCAAGGCTGCACTAACTCCAGGCTTGCCTCCACGAAAGTGTCAAATGAGCGTTTTTTTTTTTCCTGGTTGCTTTTTTCCCTACTCCCCTCTCCACAAATTTTGGGCATGGAAGAAGTTGGGAACGCAGATGGGATCATTAGAATAAACATCAGCCTGTTGCATATATGCCTCAAGCACAGGTCATAGAATACACACTGATTGTACTTTTAAATGTTCAGGCGCTGCGCAGCGAAAACAAGTAATCAGGCCCGACGCGATACAAAAGCTGTTTAGATTTTGAATGCCTCTGTTGACTTTGCTGAAGTCATGACGAGTTCAGACGCGAGTTCTGCCAACTTGGATGGTCTGGTTCCCCTAATTATGATGTCCTCGTGAGGCTCGCGATAAAATTCTTGCTTTTAGCGAGATAAAAAAACTCCTCCTACTCGCTCCTGCTGGAGGTTCAAGCAGACGGAGATTTTTGAACCCTGGTCTCCCATGTGAAAGCCAGCAATTTCAGTTGTATTTTATTATAGTGGTTTACGCTGACATGACCACAGTGGGTTATTTTAGCTTTTCATATATTCAAATGAAATGAAGACCAAAACTCCTCAGACATTTTAGTGGTTTTTAATTGAAAAGATGGAAGCACAGTATCATAGATTATAATTGTGCATTATTGTTTGCCGAAGGTATTTAAGTGTTCTTTATCCTACACAGGCCGTAATTGCATCTTTCCATTTAAAAATGTACTTATCAGTGTTTATCCAAACAGCTGTATATTGGCCTTGGATATACAGTACAATGTGGATAAGAAGCTTTTAAAACTCATGAGCAGCTCGAGATTTGAAAAGGAGCAAAATAAACAACACATCTACACACATCGTCTCTGTCAGCCACAGAGCCTTGTTAGAATAATTAGAAAAAACTCGTTAGGGGAACAATGGAGAGAATATTGCTCAAAAGATTTTTGTTGTTTGCAAATCAAATCAAAACTCTGATGAGATCAATTAATTTACAATGTAAATGCATCATTGTGCCAAGAAACGGAGTTCGCCTGAATAACGATAGTCTGTCCTTTGACAGAAACGATTAAATCCTACGTTACGAAATGTGCAGAAACGCCACCAACATCCAGTGCACACCCCACGCATTCATGTCACGTTTCAGATACTTGAATTTGCAGAACTCCTACAGTTTTGACCGGGGATCAATGCTTGAGACCTCTAGCTACAGCATGAATATAAGATCTGAGCAGTGCCGCATAAATCTTTCATCAAATATTTCTAACTTGCACAATTAAGCATTGATGAAACAAGGCATACACATTCTGTTATGCAGCTGTTGTCTCACATTCAGACGTCGCTCCGTCACAGGAATAAATGATATTCTCGCAATTTTGACAGCAATCGATAATATTTGAACCCATCTACTGCATATCATTCTACAACACAAAAAGCAAATGTATATAGAGTCGGTGAATTTTACGCTTTTAAGAAGAAGAAACACATTTGTGGAATCGTAACCATTATCAGACATGAGCAAAGATGTGCCGTACATTAAGTATGATCTATTACATGTTTGTCATCATAAACAGGAAGCGATAAACATCAAAAAATCTATTACAGAAACAGCTGTGCTCCACCCGCTGCTCCTTTTGAATTACTGTATTTTCAATGCGTCTGCCGCTCGGCTCTGTTGATTGGAATACATCAGCACACCAGGGATATGAAACTGCAACAGGATCCAGACCTCTCCCCTGCGTGATTTGAATATGAAATGATTAAATTATTGATTTTGGTTATTTGGGTCTCCCACCCCGAGGTGATATTGTGGCAGCGCAATCACCATGGCTGACATTTAGCACTGTGTTTACCTTTGCCGTCTCCATTGATTGCCTCAAAATCACCACCCATACATCCTGCCGGAGCTCATTGTATCATCAGTTTTATGCTATTTCCGAAAAGTGATGGATGCAGCTTATCAAAAATGCAACAGTTGCAGGTGGCGTCGCTGCGGAAAATAAGCGCGTTCCAATCACAAAACAGCGGTTCTCACATGCTTGCATTTCAAACGCCACTGAATATCATTATTGTGATAGCGGGATGCATATGGGGGGTGAATTACTTTAGAATCGGCTTTTAACATATGTTTGATAGCATATGAATAATATTTATCGTTTCCTCTGTGGAAGCGATGAGGATTTGAACAGTTTTACCCTTCAAGCTGAGCGCAAAAGCGAAGCCTCGGCCCAGCGGGGACGAGTAATAAGTCTCGATTTTTATCTATTAATGTTCCAGGTACATTTCTCGCAGCTGAATAACCACTGCTGCGCCTCTCCAATCCCAGCAAACTTTGAAGAAAATCCGTTCATATTTTGTTTCAGGGATGGAAGTGGAAAATGTAATATCCCAGCTAAAGTGTTTGCTGACAAATATTCCCATATCACTGTGGACATCTGTCATGAGACGTTTTATGCACATGATTGCTCTGAGCTGCACAGTTGTCAAAGTGACTCAAAGAGTGTAGTTTTAATGTTACTCTGCAGTGAAGGAAATATTTGTTTTCATGTCCACTGGTGAGTCAAGATGACAGACGAATAAACTCTCCTCACGGGGAGATTTCTTCATATTTTCAATTCCATTTTCCCAGCAGTTAGACAATCCGGCATTAAGTGGCTGCTTTTATGGTGTTGGCGCTCTATGCATTATTAAGTTATGAACAGGGCAGAGGAAGCGCCCCAGAAAGGCCTTTTTGAATAAATATTTCAGCACCCTGATATACACAGTTCATACCTGCTCTGTAATGCAAGAGGTTTGGTCCTAATGCGTCATGCAGCCCCTCTTAACTGAGACGGCAGAATCTATATTCCGACCGAGTTTTGAACTTGCTGATTCTGAACAAATCTTTGAAAGTGCATGCAGTGTTTCTGGGATCAAACATCTGACATTTGGTCAAATCCTAAGGAAAAAAAAAAAAAAATCTATTTTGAATTCCTTCTTCACTTCCTTCTTCACTTCAGTGCTGCACTGGTGTACGACAACTAGGGCTCAGCGATATCTCAATCAGAAAGGGTGTTGCATCGCGATCTAAACCGGATCTAAAGTGTCACATGACTTTTTAAGCTGCTGGCACTTGCTCTCTCCCTCTCGGTCGCCTGCTCAGACGGCTCTCTTGTGCGTGTACGGCGATCGTGAAGCGTNNTTTTTTTTTTTTTTTTTACGATGCTGTTTGTTGGACACGCACATAAACCGTTTGAGTGACTATTCAAAGCAGTGCATTTGAATAAATAGTGCCCGGTTAGTCTTCAGGTATCTTGATTTTTCCCTTTTTAAATGAATCAGCTTTGAAATGGTGCCTGTCAGTATCGGTATTTAAACCAGCAGAATTACATTCCAGAAATGACAAGAATCATCTTACTGTTTTTATGCAGTATAGGATAAGAAACGGTGATGTTGTAATTTACTGTAAGCAAACCTCTGTGGCCAATGGAAGAACACAATCTTTTTCCAAACCAACTCTTGATTGCATACATTTCAAAAAAGGACAAATTACTCCAGACTCTGGCAGATATCTAACTTGACAAGCACAGCCATGTGCAGCAAACACTGCTTTTATTTCATTTCTCTTGTTTGTCTGTAGCTCTGGTAATCGTGTGTGCGCAGCCATATGCACAAAGTAACTACGCCTTGATCTTCCCTGAAAATTACCACGTTTTATGTTCCATAGCTCGGGCAGTCTGTTTTTACATCTTTTCAATTTGGAATCAGCAAACCAGGGGTGCCCGCGCTGTGTACAGCACGACTCTATGAAGACGGTTAACATTTTTAATCTTCCTCACAGCGCAGTAGGGGGAGCTGGACTGGATAATAGGGGGAGAGGGATACAGGGCGAGTGAGTGGGGTGGGGAGCCAGGGACAGGATGCGAAACCATTAAACATTAAAATTAGAGAAGCAAACAAGGTCGGAGCAGAGAGAAGATGAAATGAAATGGAGGAAGAGAGGGGAACTGACCAAAATAATTGATAAACGGCGGGGGGAAAAAAAAGAAGAAAAAAGCTCGGAGAGAAGCGCACACGCGGATGTTACGGTCTCCGGCGATCCAAGCCGGGGTCTTTCATGAGGGTTTAAATCTAGGCCACGAGCATCTGAGCCTGCATGTTTGTCTGCCGCCTCTTTAATGCAGCATCATTCACTGCTGAGGTGGCTGTTCTCTCTACAGTACAGGACAACTTCCTCCCTCTATTTCTCTGCTTCTCCCTCTCAAACACGCACACATGCACAATCCCAGACACACACATTACAAACTTTGCCTCTCCCTGCCTCTGGCTTTAAGGCACGGCTTTGATGGATCCATTGTGACAGTACTGGGTTTAGAGCGCAGTGACAGAGAGGAGGAGAGAAAGATGGCGATGGGGGAAGAGAGAAAGAGCGCATGAAGGAGAAGACAGCGGCGGTGGCAGCGGAATCAACATCGCTGTGTCTCTAGTTGACATAATTGATTGTATCAGAGGCAGTTTTGTAAACCATTAACTCCCCCCCACCCCACCCCACCCACCCCCCGCCTCACGGGTTACTCAGCTGCAGCGCCATGCAGGATCGCAGGGACCACATGCATGTGGATGCCTGCTCGTGTGTGTGTGTGTGTCGCACAGCCGTTTGCTTTACGCATTCATTAATTTATTTTCGGCTTGTTTTTCTCGCGTCTGCTCAGGATACTCTGCATAAATCAGCCTCCCCTAAGAAGATGAATATTCACCAGGCACAAAACAGGAGTAATTTGCCATACACGTTGAAGTAACATAAATAAAAATTAAGTCGAAGCGCCGAAAGGGTTTGAAGCGTGAAGGCTACTTTTGTGCAGGGGTATATAACGCGGAACAGTCGCACAATCTGGCGTTTCAGCCTCTCCTACTATTACTTTTCTCCAATAAAATCAGCGATTAAGATATTAAACTGTCAAATTAATTGCTCGGCTACAGGAAACGTATGAAAAGTCCTCCTACTAACGGGCTGATTACCACTGATGGGGAAAAAAAACAGATTTTTTTCAGATGGTAATGCCATGCTAATGTCCTGTTTTGTACGATATTTTATTTTGGATTATGTTGTCAGTAGCTATCCTCCGTCGGTGAAGCAAAGGTTTTGTTTTATTTTCAACAGCTGAACTATTTCAAAGTCGTCCAGCCCTTCTTCATTGAATGAGCGCAAATTCAATCATGCAAATTCATGAAACAACCTTTTATATAACCTTTATTCATACCAACAGATAAACATCGCCCCAGTGCCATTGGTGAATGTCATCTTATTTGCCGACGGTGGTCTGTCTGAACCCGTGGCATAGAAAGTAAATACTGCCTTGAAAGTTGCCTTGCGCCATGGTTGGGTCTATCTATTTAGAGGTTGTGACACTTCATTCAGTGGACACCCACTCTCCCCGTACATTGAACATCTTTT
>CAESWR010000771.1:370091-381477 GCA_903171835.1 Mullus surmuletus
TAAATCAGCATAGTGTCCTTCAAAATCTAGATCATGGCTCACTGTAAATGGGTTCAGACTGGAGAAGAAGTGGATTTAAAGTAATTTATTTGTTCTAAACCGCAGTGTGCAGTGGTTAGTTTGTATCACAGGTGTTAGAATTAGTCTTGCTCATGTGGCGGCTAGTTTTGATTTGATTTGCGCAAATTTTTGGAAAACTCACCCAGCATATCAGGTGAAAAGGCAATTGCTCTCTGGGCGAAAAATAAAGAAAAAAATTAGATATGCAGCGTGTCAACATTACACTCAGTCCCGCTTCACCAATTCGCTGAAAGGAAACAAGAACGTTGGAGAGGAACCACTGAGCTGTGTGGCGACACCTGATCTTTTCAAGCCAGCTGTTTGACCCACATGCGCTTAACACAATTTAAAAATTCTAAAGTCATGATTATCATCCCCTTTTTTTAAATCCAATAAACATAAAATCAACCAACAGTGGGACATGTGATTTCTCTTTGTGAATCTGTTTTATTGCAGGCAGTCTGCTTTTAAACGCTGATATATTTTTTGACATTGCTGTTTCTTCACTCGCTGCAAATTCTCCATCTCCACTTTAATGTGAACTTTTAAAGTTGTAACCCCCCCCCCACACACACACACACACACACACACTCAAACACAAAAAAGTTTCGTACAGTAGTTCATAAAGTCAGCCGAGCCTCACTTGTTTCGGAGTCAGCTCCTCAGAAATAAGCGAAATTGCTTTCTCCTTAAGCAGCCTTTGTTTTTAAAGAGAAGAGTACTTTTAAGACCAAGATATGAGCTCTGTCTCATGGTTGACTGATCAAAACAAATGTATTGAGCTGTATATTGGGTGGGCGCATGAGCATATGTGGGTGTGTGTTTGTGTATGCGTGTGTAGATTCCCTCCTAAAGTGCTGCAGAAATCAAAGACACTTATTTTGAGTCTTTTCTTTTTTCTTTCTTCTTTTCTGAGTGAGCCTTGGCACCACGGTCCATTCAGACGGCCAAGGTGATCTCCCACACTGAGGCATTCAATTATGTCTGGCTAAACGGCTCTTGCCTGGCGTCTAGAATGACCAGCAGATTAAATAATAGGACTATCAGAGCCCTCACTGGAGCAGATGGATACACAACCTGATACCTGCTTAATGCCCCTGACCGGGCGCAGGCGCTCACTCACACAACACGCTCAGCAGGCAGCGAAAAAAAAAAAACCGAGTGGGTGTTTTTTGGTTTTGTCTCGTCCATTCATTTGCAGCCCGTCTAGTCGTATGCTCTCTTTTTCTTTGTTTTCGCTCCAACGCGATGTATTTCTGACAGACGTCAACACAAAGAACAGTAGCCGGTGGAAGGTAAAGGGAGATGAGTCGTACGCTGATCTGATAAGTCCGTCAGAGCGGCGTGTCCCTCGCAGAAATAGACAGCAGCTGAAACCAAAGTCATTACAGAGCTCAGCTAACAGAGGGAGGGACGCACAGATGGAGAATTAGAGGAAAAGATAGCAAAGGAAAGGGCATTGTGGAGCGGGAAAAAAAGACAGAAAGCCTTTGACGATACATTAGCAGTTTCCGTGTTCTGACTAAGTGTTCTGGCTGTATCAGGTAGCGCTGTGATACACTACCTGGCTTCTGTGGGTGTGTTCAGCCATGAGAAATGTTACACAGTTTACAGACGAAGGGGGGTAAAAAAAAAAAAGCAGTCTTGTGGGAAGAGCGGAACAAGCACTTTACATTGTTTTGTCTGAGAATACACCCAGCTTTGCGTGACGCGACCCCTTCGCCGAGCCCTCCCGTTGAATCCTTCAAATATTTATGAAATCAATTTTCTTTGAAAGGTGTAATAATGTTTGAACCTTAGAACAAGATACTCCCGTGTGCTGACATTCAGACACTGAGATCCAGCCGTCTGCGATCGTACCGGGCCGGCTCGACGTAGCGAATCAATGCTGTCAGACGCGTTGTTGTGAAAGATACATTTTGTAAGACATTAAGCATGTGAAATATCACCAAAATGTTGCCATAAATCACGGTGGATCAATAACGGAAGCCTCTTTTCTGATATATGTCCGTGGCGGTCTCCAACTGTTGCATCGCCGAAACACTCGGCTGCATCTTTTGCAGGATATTTTTGTATTTGCATGTGAAGGCCAGGTTTGCTATAGTGCCTCACCGATGACTTTAACATCAAGGGAGTGCCCCCGGGGGGTCTCCCCTACATTAAACACACTGATAGTGCTGCTAGTGGTGTGTAAACACCTGACCCCTGGAGACTGACTCTGAAGCCGGGTGTTGCTAATCAGAAATTGATTGCATGGACGAAAAACGAGCCGGGTCCCAAACAGAGACGCCACGTCACACTGATGTACTTTCCCCGGGCGCTGATATTAAAGCAGAGCCAATATGTTTCCCGTCTGCATAGACGTTGTAAACAAATCTCAAGGTGGGTTGTAAAACAGGTAATTAAATTATGCAAGGTTCAGTTTTCACGGAAATTTTGACCCATCTTTTTTTATTTTTTTGTTCTTGAGGATTTTTGGCTTGAAGTACTTTCTCAACTCCTCGTCTCTCTCCTCCCTGCACTGCAGGTTCTTGGCTCTTGTCCAGACTTACGATCAAGCGCTCCCTCTGTCTTTTTCTCTCGCCCTGGCTCTCTCCGGCACGAGTGTGTGGTAGACATGTGCCAAACTAACCATCTCACTTTGGCAGTAATTAGCCAACTGTGTTTAGTTGCCCGTAGCACTGCGGGGCAGTCTATAAATATCCATACATTAACACACCGCGGCACAAAGTGCTTCTCCAAGGCAGCTCTCATGTATGGGTGCATTTAATCTCCACAAATATGCTATGATGCAGGAAACTGATACACATTGATGAATTGTTTAATTCATGTTCATCCATTTAGAAAAACCAGGAACACTTGGGATTATGTCTATCCATTTTTTCTCATCATCATGCAGTAGACCCTGGCTCTCCAACTGCAGTTATGAAGCAATTAGCCTACTACCACATTTAGTGTATTAATCAGAAAAGCCAGTGATATGTTATGCAATACCCATGCAGTCTATTTTAGACAATAGAACTTGGCTCAGTAGGAAAGCTAATTAAAAGATAAAATCACCTTCTTGTCTGTCCAATTAAAGACTTCTGTCAAATTGGACCCTTGGAATAACTTCATCATGATGACATGAGAGGAGGTGTTTGCGTGCACGCGTGTGTGTGTATGTGTTGTCGTGGAAACAACCCGTAACAGCGTCTGTCCTTTGTATGTATAAGCATCTCGCTGTATGTGCATGCAATATGTGGCACTGTGTGTTTGCACATATGCAGGCGTTGGATTTTTTGTGTGGTTTTTTTTGGTGTGTTTCCTAGAGAGAGGAATGGAAGATGGAAATGAACCAAAGAGACAGACGGGGAGAGACAGATTGAAGGAGCAGAAGAGGCAGAGAGACAGCCGAAAAAAGCGATAGAGAGAAATAGGTTAGACAAGGCCAGCAGACAAAGAACAGAAAGAATGAATTAACTGATAAAAGACACAGTGAGAGGTGGACGATGCTGTGAGGTGGTGGGTGGGGGTGGGGTGGGGGGGGTCGTGGAATGAGCGAGGAGACGGGTGCAGCATGAAATGGCAGGTGAGATTGAGAGAAAGAATGAAATAATGAAGGGAGAGAGACAAAAATGGTCTGTGTCCATAATTGACCTTGGGCTTTAGTGGGCCGAGCTGATTGGAGATCAGGGATGATAGCGGTAAGACTGCTGTCGCCACTCGGCGTCTGCAGCAGAAACATGCACGCGCCCCCCCCCTCCCTCCACGGCTTACACACACACACACGCGCGCGCACTGTCTTTCCTTCCTAGACGAGCACCCCCTTAATAAACCATACGTTTTCAATAAAAATGCTAATTATCTTTACACCGCAGCAAAGTCAGGTTAACACCGCTTCTGTGGTGTGTGTGCAAGAAGGAGGAAGAGGGGGGGGAGGGAATAGAAAAGTAAGAGGGAGAAAGGAGAGCCGAGGTACGGTGCCGGAGCAAGCGGTGACAGAAAATTTGAAGGCACAAACACGGAAAATAATGTGTGTTGTTTAGATTATTTTTTAATAAATGAGACATGCCGAGAGTCATCACAGCAGAGCTTTGCTTTTTGTTCATTCTCTAAGTGTTTTCGTTCCACAACTGTCGTCAAATATTCATTGAAAGCTTTGCTGGGAATAAATTAGCAGAAACCTTTATTTTTTGGGGGGTTTCAGTAGCACAGTCTAAGTGGCTTTGCAAGTGATCAATCAAAGATACTAGATGGATAAAAACATGCAAATGACACGGAGAGAAGCTGCGTACTTGATGTCTCAGGCACAGTGACATTTACTAGTATGAATATATCCCACTCGCATGCCCTTGGCTGGGTGGCTTCTCCAGCAGCATCCAGCGTACTTGTGCTAACCTTGAAAGAACCTTGAGCGTGCGTCTCGCCGCGCCGATATCCTGCTCACCGCACGCCGAAAGACGAATCATTTCTGAAAAACCTCTGATTATTTCTCTCCACGAGGAAATTTCAAAGAGAAACGGCTCGAAAAATAACGCTCACCGACAGAGGGATCTGCTAATCTAGTGAAACAACGCGCTGCAAAAACAAATTGAATGGCATTTGTTTGACATTTTGAGTGCCATTTGGTGCACTTGTTGCCGCCACTCCTTTTTTTTTTACCATTTGAAATCTATTAGTTGTTGACAACCTTGAACAGAGCGCCTTTTTTTTTTTCTCTTTTGTTGCTCTGAGGCTCTGTGAGGTGGCGTGAAGTCCGTGTTGTGTGGTGACATTAATCCCCATCTTCTCTACCAAGTGGTGTCTTTGTATTGAGTGTGTGTATGTGTGTGTGTGTGCGCGTGCGTGCCATCGATATCTGTCATTTCATCGCTTACGCCCCTCCGCGCGGACACACTATCTTCTTTCTCTCCCACCTTGAGATAAACCATTTTCCATCTCAAACTACAACTTACGCACACACTCGCACAACACACAAACACACACACACCATCAAACGCGCACTTGTTTTAGGTTTAACACCATCTCCTGCCCGAGATTGCTTATTTATCGGGAGTTGTGCGCAGCAGCACCAGTTACCATGCATTTTTCATGAGCCAAGGATTTAATGGTTGCTTGTGTGTTTGCGTCTGCATATATGTATGTGTGTGTGTGTGTGTGTGTGTGTGTGTGTGTCCATGTGCTTGTGTGTCGCATGTGTTTGTGCATCTCTTGCGGTTGGTGATGAGTTTTGGCTCTAATGTGTTAAAGAATTTATGCACGGACTGCGTGACGCACAGCTTGCTTGTGCTATATTTATAAAAGCGGACCAACCGGAAGTCCTTCCAAATTTGTTCATTTCAATTCTTTTTTGAGGACTCTGAGCGTCTCCTCATTTCCTTGCCTCCTCTCCTTCTGTCCTCGCTTTACTGTCTCGGGGGACCAGTTCCATTCAGCAGGTATCTAACGGTCTTGAAAGACACAAGGGGAAACGCCTGCAGGATTAGGTTTCTGCCATGTTCACAATCCACTCCGTCCCCCGGGGAGCGAGGTGGAATGGAATTCACATGTTTAAGAGGCTCCAAGCAAGTGTGCACGTTTCAGCACCGAGCGGCATGAATAACCCTCCGCCGAAGCTCCGAGGATAACGCTTTGAATATAATAGAGCGGGAATTGGTGTTGGGATTGAGGCAAACCAGTGCATTCAGCCCGCTTGCACCTCTGCACGCAGATGTTTGCACAGTCAGAGGAGGTGACACACAAAACATTAGCTCACCCATTTTGTATCAGAAAGCATTTTAATGAGGCAGTTTTGGCCGGTCCTACTGAAATGCGATTCCAGTAATCAAATCATTTTTTCTCTCCCCTGGTTTTCATTGCCCCCGTTACTATCGGAATACATTAAAGAGTGTATTATCTCAGGTCATTTTATATTGCTGCATGGGGCTGCCATCTCGAATACCCGCATGTTATGTTTGCGCTTACGCGTGTTCGAGCTCCCTTGCCTCTTTTCCTGCCTGCTCCCACACATGTGCGGGAGTGTCTGTATGTGTGTGTGACATATGTGAGATGCATTACTGTCAGATAGCTTCCCCGTTGTAGTGCAGTCTCCTCAGACGCTTACGTAATGTTATTACCAATCACACACGGAGAGCATCCTGGCGCTCTCACAAGGTTAGGATGAAATATGAGAACGATTATGGAGATCCGAGATTATATTATCATGATTTCCTTATTATTGCATCATTAATCTATTTTTGTCTCTTGTCCCTGTCTCTTTCTTTCTTTCCGTCTTTCTTTCTCTTCCTCTCTTTCTCCCGCTTCGAATCCTTCGCTCCGTGGTCCATGCAGAAGTGGAACAGAAAGGTAAGTCAAATGCGCTCACACACACACACACGCACACGCATGTTCCAATCCGGGTTTGGGTGTCACTTTTTGATGCCGACGCCCGCAGCGTTTTGTACCTTGTGGCGGAGCGACAGCTCTTTCAAAGTCACTGCTGCTATATTAAGACAGCTTGATCTCAGCCTATAGAGGCAAATTAGAAACACTGGTTCTCATTAGACACACTCCAGGCCCATATTATTCCACGGTATCGTGCAGAATGTCACTTAACAAACTCTCCATGGGTCGAGCGCGTCTTTATGATGAGCCAATGAACAGAGATTACATTGACATTTAAGATTTCAAATACTTCCCCGTTATATGAAAATTATGCCAGTGCTTTGAATGACCAATAAAAGTTCAATCAATATTCCCGGCCCTTTGCACAGAACCTGGAATGATATTATTGAAAAGAATAGGAAAACCACAGTGTGCATCTGGCCTAGCCTCTGTGTCTGGTGAGTGTATGTGTATGTGAGTGTGTGTGGGTGTGTGCGTGTGTGACAACATTCCAGTTAAATTACAAAGGTCCCTATGACTCTGGTCACATTGGCTTCCCAGAATTTACTGCATCTCCCACATTCCTCATAAAACATGACCCCAGTATTCCAAGATGGGAATACCAAGCACAGGAGTGGGGAATGAATTATTGTAACAATTGCAGAAACAGCAGGCGATAAAAGATGTGTTCGGTCCTACAGTTGGTTGTTTCTGACAGAAATAGAAAGGGAGAGACAGGAAGAAAGAGCTATGAGACTAATGAGGAGCTTGGGTGGGAGGGAGAAATGGGAATAGAAGGAAAGGGGGGAAGTAGAACAAAATGTGCCATTTTCTCTTTTCCTCCTCGCTGTGAGAGCAGCCTGGGTATTATCTGTTGAATAGGTGGCATGCGGGTGTCGGCAATGCAACAATCAGCCGACAACACATCGAGTCTGTCATGTCTTTGTCACCCACTGACGTTTAAGTTGAGACACAATGTAAGATTTATGAAAATAGACTAGCATTTCACTGGCGCTGTCAAACAACAGAGAATAGTTGACATTTTACATGCAAAAAAAAACAAAAAAACTTTCTAATGCAAACATTGTGTCATTTGCTCCCTCAGTGTTTCTTTGTCCCGGCATCCTGCGAGGGGTTTACCAAAGCGAGCACCTGTTTGAGTCGGACCACCAGTCGGGCGCTTGGTGTAAAGACCCGCTGCAGGCCTCGGACAAGATTTACTACATGCCATGGACGCCGTACCGCACGGACACTCTGACAGAGTATTCGTCGAAAGAAGACTTCATCGCGGGTCGTCCCACCACCACTTACAAGCTCCCACATCGTGTAGACGGGACTGGTTTCGTGGTCTACGACGGCGCGCTGTTCTTCAACAAGGAGCGCACCCGCAACATTGTGAAGTTCGACCTGCGCACGCGCATCAAGAGCGGCGAGGCCATCATCGCCAACGCCAACTACCACGACACCTCGCCATACCGGTGGGGGGGCAAGTCGGACATCGACCTGGCGGTGGACGAGAACGGACTGTGGGTGATCTACGCCACCGAGCAAAACAACGGCCGCATCGTGGTGAGCCAGCTCAACCCCTACACCCTGCGCATCGAGGGCTCCTGGGACACCAGCTACGACAAGCGCTCGGCCTCCAACGCCTTCATGATCTGCGGCGTCCTGTACGTGGTCAAGACGGTGTACGAAGACGACGACAACGAAGGGACAGGGAACAAGATCGATTACATGTACAACACCGATAAAAACAAGGAGATGGTGGTGAACATACCGTTCCCCAATTCATACCAGTACATCGCTGCCGTGGATTACAACCCCAGGGACAACCTCCTCTACGTGTGGAATAACTACCACGTGGTCAAGTACTCACTGGACTTCGGCAACACTGGTAAGTTCCATCCACACCCCACCCTTCTGTCTCCATGTCCTATCAATCATTTCTCTGTGTTTTTTGCCAATGTGAAAGAAGAGAAAGAAAATCTGTATTTTACATTTTCCCCCCCTCTGGATTTATTGGCTTTGATTTTCTTTAAAAAAAAAAAAAAAAACCTTGGCAGATTTGTAAGGCCTCTAATATTCATTTTAATGATGGATTCTTTTTTTGTTGTGACATAAGGGATACTCGCAGCCACTAATCTTCCTCCAATTATTAATTCTGCAAAATAACATAACAGGGAAGAAAACGAAAAAGCACCATCTGTGCTGTCACGGTCCTCAATTATGACTGTTCCCTCACCACTCCACCCCTGTTATCTGTGTGGTTTTTTTAGTGATCAAAACACACTAGGAATACTTAAAACATTATTTTCCTTAAAGGTCCTGCATATACCAATGACATTGGAGATGTCAGCGGAAATTCTATTTGTGGAAACCTTTCAGCTTTTTTTAGTTACTCAAAGAGAAATTTGCAGACACATCATAAATATCTAAAACCTTTAGAAGCATGTATCTACTGAAGTTACACTGATCTTTACAATACTGCAAATGCCTCTTGCCTTTTATTATACCACTTGTTTTGCTTCCTTCACTACAAGTTGAAATGCATTTCTCTTTAATGGAGCTTGGAGTGTCTCTAGGAATGAAAAGGTGATACCACTTTTATGAAAGGAAATCTGTGTGTAATGATAACCTGTTGTTGAGTTCTGCCTTTATTTTTCATATGAAGGCGCTGTCAAAGATTTACAGTGAGATGGATCGCTGTCAAACTTCACACATTCACGGTCCTCAGAGAAAGAGTTTTATTAACTTTGCTCTCCTGACTTTTCATTTTGTCAAAATTACACTTTATCCAATATTTTGGCTTATGAACAACTAATGGGAAAAACAACTGCGGTGCTCCCATCCTCTGCGCTTTGTTTAGCGCAAGGAAAACCAACATAACTTTTATATTGATACATATATACGCATCAAGCTCAAAGTGCTCTCGAGGTTAAAAAGGATTTATGAAATAACTATTAAGAATCAAAAAACCATGAAATCCCTCTCTCTCCCTTTTATGACCGACACAATTATAAACGGAACATACAGCGAGCAGCACTTTTCCATGACCATGAGTGTTCATATACAAAATGCAGGATTTAATCTGGAACATGCCGAATTCAAAGTAGAATAAATAATGGATGAAAAGTGACGTGGTCTGCAGAAAGCTTAGAAAACGTAGTTGGAATGCTGCTGTTTATCATACTGCTTCAAAGATTTATTTCTTAGTTTTCCGATGGCCGGCAGGCGCTGATACCTGTTGCAATGAATCACTGCTTCAAGTGAGTTCTATGAGAAAATGACCCTCCCTCTAACTAGATTTAGTATTTAAATACACATTTTCCTGATGAGTTTGTGGCCTCAACTGTAGGTTTTGGGGCTTCTTCATCACAGCATGGTGTTCATTTTGAAAATGATAGTCCCATTTAGAATAAATAGATCATAAAATTGTATGCTTTTGGGCATGGGTAACGTTTAAATAACTACTATCAAATTTCACAGCGCTCTCAGGTACCAAACTAAAAGCATGAGAGCGGTTCACACGGCGGAACTACGGCATTTATCTGATTGTATTTGGGTTAACTAACTCTACTTTAGATTGGTTCAAATGTTGGGAAAATTGGATTCAGTACAGTTGTGTTTACGTATTGAATCTTAGTGCTCAGCAGTGACCCCCAGTCAAAGGGAGGTCATAGGTCTCGGTTGCCACTCATTTGGATTAACCAGGTCGTTAAGTCATTCTGAAAGGTCATGACGTGCTGTCTTACCCAGAATGACCCATGTTAGTGTTCATACTCTGATGTGAGGATGGAGCCCCCACCTCCCCATGCCTTCCCCTAGATGTAAGGGCTCAGGCCCCTGGAGCCTCAAGGTCTATTTGCCCAGTGTAATTGCCTTTCAGCACCTTTGTATGGAGTGGTCAAGGCAGTCTGGCTGTGAGTCTTATTAAATGATGTCTGAATTAACGCATGCTCTTGCACGCAGTTAGGAGGTGCAGTACAAGGAATTATAGAGAGAGGCAGCATTAAACTGGGTTTCCACCGATCAGATGTGTGTGTGTGACGGGGGGACCACGCTGGGAAATGCACGCGGTGGTCTCTTTGTGTGAGTGTAATGTACTTACAGGATGAGTTTGTGTTTCTCTATTCCTCGCACATGTTTATTGGTGTGCGTCTGAGAGTGTGATGACTCTCATAATGGGGCCCTGGGTGTGTCAGGAGGCTCTAAAGAGGAGATCAATGGGGATTCAATGTGGAGAATGACCTCCAGCTCACATCAACAAGCCAGAGTGCTGACCAGTGAGAGATAAATACATACAATCAATGCTGCCTGGCTCCCTACAACCCCCCACCCCCCCACCCCCCACCCTGCTTGGCTCTATCACTCAATGAAGACGAGGAATAAATTAACTACCTCGACTGCATGATTTTCTCATTCTTCTGAAGATCAAGCGACAGGTCGATAAATTGGAGTTTCGTTCTTTTCGCAGATTCAGTCCTTTATTTTTTGTCCCCTGTCCTTTCAGGATTCTCTTTACGTATGTACAGTAACTATGGGCAAACGTGCACTGCTCAGGCACAAGTTTATTTTTACTTCTCTACAGTCAGAGCAGGAAACCGGCCAAGCAGAAGGGGCCATGCTGAGGGGCTCTACACAGTCATTACTGATGTGGCTTAATGCCGGCCCTACTTTTGTTTCAGCTCCTATATGGACTTCCTAAAGATATGAAAAGAGACAGGAAATGGGAATGAGAATGGCTACTCGGCCGGCAGTTACTGTCCAACCGTTAACAAAAGCAGCCTTGGGAGGTTGTTATTTTTTTTCTTAAGCACCAAATATCATTTACACCTTTACCAAAATTAAATTAAGTTGCTTTCCTTTGGGTTACACAGTTGTCACGAGAAGCCAATTCCATGCCTTTAAATGGGAATGTTTATTTCCTGTAGTGCTGCTTTCTGGTAGAGCCATCAAGCAGCAGTACCTCAAATTTTTATTT
>CAESWR010000772.1:10431-46997 GCA_903171835.1 Mullus surmuletus
ACACACACCCTCCCCGCTGCTCCACTTCCTGACTCACCCACCGCCGCTGTCATTGTCCTGCGAGTGGACACAGGAAGTGGACCTCTCCATGGCGACAACAGAGGAGTGGTGGTGTTTACGCTCACTTTTTTTTTCTTCCAATGGGCTTTTTTAGAGCATGCCTCTAGCCACAAACAACCACGCACACACACACACGCCCATGTTTGTCCACAGCAGACAGTGAGTGTCATTTATTTACATTGTTCATTTTACTGCCAAAAGAGTGAAGTAGTAGAAGTTCAAGCACGGTAATGATAAAAGCAAAGATGTCAAAGTTGGTTTCTGTAAGATTTTTAGAAGAAATATACAAAATATATTTCTGCTTTGCAAAAATAAACAAGGATCTCTTAATCAATTGCACCAAACTGGGTTTTCAGGGCTTTGGTCAGTTTTACATGAACAGGTACCAGTTTTTATGAAGATTGTCTATGTGTGAATGTAGTCTCACTTCATAGCTCTTTGCCAGTTTGTTCCACAACTGGCCAATATGGCGGCTAAAAGCAGCTTCAAAGCAGTTTGAAGCTCTAGGAACAACCCGTAAACCAGAACCATCTAAGCTCGGACCTCTGCGAGGTTTGCACCGAGCTGGGAGATCCTGTAGGTGATCTTCCAACCAGCCTACAGTAGCCCAGTAACGGGGAGCTTTGGTCATCATGATCTTAATTGGATATAATACCCATAAAAGTAAAGCTTGACACTATTAGAAATGTATGTTTTCACTTTGTGGAGAAAGTCCATTTCTTCCAGGCCTCCTCTGCCTGTTTATGAGGGTCCATTAAACCAAATCCAGCAGTCATTTATGAGCCTCCAGGTTGACATTGCTCTTTAGAATAGTTTTTTTTTCTTTTTGTGTGTGTGTGTGTGTGTGTGTGTTAGAACCTGAATTTATAGCAAACCTTTGACTTGAATCTGTGTGAATTCTCCCGAGCACCAATGACTGCAGCCCTGTGAGCTTCATGTTGTTCTTGGGACTTTCATTATTCTCCGTTGATTTCCTCTCTCCGCCCCACTTCAGGCAATCATAATAATAGTAGTCCTCCTCCCCGCCGGGGCGACGTTAGGTTCTTAATTTAGCGAAAACAAATGCCACCTCCTCCAAATAAAGGTTCTCCGGGAGGTGGTGTCACATTTTTGTTGTGTCACCTGTTGGTGTTCGGCCGGTGGAATGTGGAGGATGCGAGCGTCCGTTCAGCGCGGGCGGCGGCGGCGGTTATTCTCCGTGTGGTCAGACGTGCCAACAAGGCTTACAGTCACTTTTTATTTACAGTGTGGATGGCAAGTCCTGGCACGGACCTTTGGGATCTACGACTCCGGTGTCCTACTGACACAAATACAACACGAGAAGCACAATTGTGTGTACTTCGATATTGATCGGTTTACTTCTCACCTTTTTCTTTGACCTTGATTCCTTGATTCATTTGAGAATAAGTAGCAGACAGCTTTGTCGCCTCGATTCACTAAAGTTTCGCCACATCAATGTTGCCTCCTATTTATAACCTGCCTGTCCTACCCTTGCTGCAGTAAACTCACACAATAAACTTAAAGCTAAGCCATTACTGCCCTATAAATCTTTTGTAACCATTAAAATGTACATTTTTCTCTTTTTGATCTCCGTTTTTAAACTTCAGAGACAGTTGTTGATTCTCCCCGGTTTGAAAATCTACCGTCCGACCAGCAAGCGCAATGAAAAACTCCCTTTAACCGAGGAAGCTTCCAAAGGGAACTGTAGCGGGAGAAGGAGCAGTAGGATGTGGAAAACATAAGTGGGTTAGAGTCTTTGGTTTACTTTTCACAAAACCCAAATAGAGCTATAAGCATCACCTCATCTTTGACACCAGACGCTGGTATGTCTGTCACGGCCGAGGCCAAATTCCGTCTATTCAAAGGTGTGTGAGTGTTTTGTTTTTTTTTGCGATGGAAGTGGAAAGAAAGGTCAAGTAGCATCTGCCGTGCGGTCCGTGAACTCTCAGCTCCAACGGCGCTGGCTTACGTTCAACCAGCGCATGGATGGGAGGATGGAGGAAGTGGAGGAGTGAAAAGAGAAAGCGTCACATTCTAAAGTAGGGCAGGTCCTCGGTCTTCCTCTCGTTTGGTTTCTCACTGCGCTTCCCGTCCTCCACTCCGACTCTCACTTTCCCACAGCTCGGGTTTCAGGAAACCAACATCCTCTTCTCTCTTTGCTCTCTCTTTTTTTTTTCTGTCTCCGTCAGACTTTGAACGTTCTCCCAATTCTCGTTTGTCACTTCTCCTTTTTTTCAGCGTTTCTAAGCTCCACACCCCAACTGCCGCTTTCCCAGTCATTAGCAGTTCTAGAGGCGGACGAGGAGAGTCGAGAGCCGCCAAGCAAGTCCAAAACAAGCCCAAAGTTTTGCGTCTCTCCACAGGCCCCAAAACTGTCATCTGGGTTTCCGTTATCTGTTAATTACCGGACTTTTTTAACCCGTCGGTCAAAATGTCCGGTGAAAGTATACGAGTCTGCACCCGCACAGTAAAAAATACATTACTATTGAATGATGTGTGTGGGTCATATTTGTACATGGTAGAATTGCACTTATTTTAAAATGCGTAACAAGATTTTCTTTTTTCTTTTTAAAAAGCTCAATTTGACCAGAATTTCAAACAACTGTCCGGTGATTAAAATACCTGCCGATCACGTTGTCTGGTGCCAATTTCTTCTAGCGGAAACCCGGACTGTAATGTTAATGTGACGGATTAATTTAGCGCCACACCTCCACTCCCTCGAGCTCTGAGGCTCATTCCTCGCCAGTGCTTCATCAGAGTGGAAAATCAAGCCGGTCCAGGCATTAAAACTTTATTGCCGTGTTTATTTTCATTTAGCGTCACAAATTGCTGTTGGCTGTTTGTGTTTAATTACGCCTAAAACACGCTGGTTATGTTAATCGGAGAGTCTTAATGACTGTGTGTGGCAGATGGGTAACGTGTTGAGGGTGGGTCCGGCCACGTGCTCACGAGACTATGCAAGATTCCTAGAGAGGATTCAGCAAAATAAAATTCAACCAAAGAAAACCACTTACTACTGCTTCTCCCTCTGCCAACAGCTACTAGAGATGCAAGGTCATGAATGAGAAATGCCGCCAAGTTGATGCTTTTAAGGGCACCTTCTGAGCCAAATTCATTTTCTGAAGGTTTGACTTGCTTTCCACCAGTACAGTGCAGCTCCCCAGATAGATGAACCCGCACCCCCCCTTCTCACGTTGAATCACCGAGCGGCCGCCATTGTTTATTCCACAAACCATCGCTAACAAACATGGCAGAGGTAGGAAAGAAGCTGAGGCGCTGCCGTGTCGTTGGCTTCAACGAGCACCAAACTATGTTTTTACTTCCTTCAGCTGAACCTCTTGGGACCCAATGGCTGGATTTTATTTTTGCGGGACATGCTCAAACAGAACCGGTTGGTGTTGCCACACACAGCTCATTGACATTTGAAGGTACAGGCACAGAAACCGCCCGTTCTCAGGAGAGCTCACTGGAGCAACTTTTCGACTGGCTGAAATTAAGTACCAAGGCTGAATTTGCGGGGAAAGAAACGTTTAAAATAATGTTTTCGGAACTCTGGCAACCAAATGAAATTGTGTAATAGAAGGAGGCCTTTAACATAATGTACTGGGCAAAATGGGCAGCTGACGCAAAGAACTGGGCCAACAGTGATGTTTCGTAATCGCCTATAATTTCAATCATTTATTTATCCTTTATGTCGTTTTCTCTCCCTGGTTATGATTTTGCATCCAGACATGGACTGCAGATGTGATAGTTGAAGAAAGTTGTAGCTGTTGGCCAACTAGGCTGCATGAGTTGAGCTATTTTTCTGACTCTGCCAAAGCATGTTGGTCATTTCCTGTGTGCGCAAGAAACAAATGTATTTTCAAAGAAGCGCAGAGATTCATCGAAGGCTAAGAAATGCAACATAAGCGTTGTTGCTGTTGTTGAGAAATGAATGGAGGCCTGCGCAGAGTGAGCCCATAGATTAGCAGGACGCTTCTGACTCAGCTGTGACCTCCGGCTCCGTCGGTGACATAGCGAACTCTGCGGCGGTGAGGTGTCACATGGGTGTTAGATATAAATAGCTGTGACTTGTGATCGCTATTTAAGTGTTATTGTGACCTGTTAGCACAATTTCTGGCCTCACTGTGGATGCGTTGAAAGCAGCGATTAAGGAAAAGTGTTCTCTTCCCTTCTCTTCTCTTCCCTTTTGTCAACCCAGAAGTTGAAGTATTGATATATTATGAGGAGTTTCTCTATTCAAATGGGAACTTGCGCTTCAGATTAGATGCAACATGTCAGCAATAATTCACCCAAAGGTTCCCTGCGCAGTCCTCTGCTTGCTTTCAGATAATCTACTATATTGAGGAAATATGTCCTACGTTAGCAAATGTGCCCAGTTGCGATCACCCCCCAAAAATGTCCATGCTGCGGCGCGGTGAGCCCTGCTTGCGCGCTTGACTTTAGAATAAGCATTTGCATTTATTAAGTGTAATTTTGACGAAAACCTCCCAAACCAAAAACCTTAAAGACGCTGACTACAACGTTGGCTTCCTGTGTCGCTTGTTTTCCACTTACCCCAAATTAGTGCCAAACATGGCCATTGACCGGGAGTTAAATACAGGGAGACGTTACAGTAGGCTGCCGTGCCATATCCTCATGTTACAGTCAATTTACCGCACAGTCTAGAAAAGAATTAACCTCTGTCAACCATTTGCTTTTGGCAGGCTCGCTGGAATGACCCAAAAATGGTGCGTTTTCTTCACCAAAGGAAATATTTATTTTAATCTGCAGAAAGACGCTGTCAGATATGAGCTGAGGCTTCACAGTGGCGGCCTGACTCTGCCGCTCGTGTCTGAAACCCAAAGAGAGAGGAAGCAGCGACTAGAAATCGATGTGTTGACGAACGAATGATGGATTAATTAACTAACCTTGGCAGCTTCCTGTTTCCAGAGACTCTATCCTGCGGTTTCCCGAGTAGGTCTGAGCAGGCGCGGGGGTCGACGCTCCTCACCGTGGGCCGAGGCCGAGCTATTTCTGTGGCGGCCGGAGTCGTCTAAGAGGATGGCCGCCTGTAATTATTTGTGCCTGTTCGCTGGACGTGTTTCTGCTCGTACCGCGCGTCCACCGCCACATCCATCAGCTGACCCCTCTGATCTGCCTCCGCATGTCACCCGAGTGTCCTCCTCCCGTTTGATGGGTGAATCTGCCGCCTTCTTTGCACTTTAAAATCTTCATCACTCAAAATCACCCCCAAAAAGTCTGTGAGGAATGATTCGGCACGAGCTGAAAGGGAGGAGCATCTCGATACATTTGTAAATAGAGGGTCATGTCATGTCCTCCTTTCTCTCTTCCTTTTACTCTGTGTAGGTGTATCTTGAATATAGGTTCTGCGTATTACTATCACGAGTAATATATTTTTAGATTATCACTATAATCCTCTCAATCCCCATTGTTCTTCCTCCTTGTTGAGTCTTGTTTCTGCTCTGTGGTTTCTTCAGCTAATGGGAGTTTTTCCTCACCATTGTTCATTGAGGGCCTGTGAATATGATAGTGTAAAGAGAAGCTTTGGAGCCCAGATGTGTCATGCCATGAGCTTTCGATATGAGTATACCTCGGTGTGAACAGCCTGCAGGTGATACTTCTTTCGGTCTGCAATGCAGTATATTTATGGAGTACACGTTTTATTTTTTGCTACAGTGGGAGGAAGTGGACACGCTGTCACGCAGTTGGCGGCGACAGCGCAAGTACATATAGAAGTGATAGCGACATTTTTAAATGCGACCGCTTTTTCCATTTTGCTCACACTGACGGCGTCCATGTTTGACACAGCTTCAGCTCAACGGCGCTGCACCTCAGTGGAGTTTAGTTAAACATTTACATATTGGATGAATATTCTTCAATATGTCTTCAAATATTTGTGACTCATCAGATACGCATGTTTTCTTTACATGTTTGAATGTAGCAATGAGAAGCAGATCTAAACATGTAGCCATATGTTCGGGACTGTAATGTTGCAGAACTGCTTTACTGGAAATGCCACAGGCTTTTTTTTATTTTCTTTCGAGCGCTCCCAGTGTGTCTGCCATATGACAAATCAAAGCAAATTCTTCAGAAAACTCACAGCTCTCAATTTACAGTTGCTTTTTATGACTTGGTGGAACTGTAAGTGTTTTATCTCTGAGGTGCAATTTCCTCTGCGACAGGACGGGAGGGGAGCGTGTCTTTTTAAAGCCGATGTAACTCTTTTGAAAGTGGGAGGAAAATTTCAATGTGTTGCACTAGAGAAACACTATCTTTGCCTTATCGGTATCTCATCAAGACAGTAGCACCATAACCACTCTGACAGCAATATTCTTAACTACAACTCAAGTTCACAATGTGCTGCCTACATATCAATTAAATTGTATTTTCATAAACAAGGGGTGACATACAATGCAAAGTTAGAGCCTCCTTGTGAATTATGTAATGAAAACAATCTTGTCCAACCAACGTGATCAGCTTTGAGTGGTAAATAAAAGACGACGCACCCATCTTGGCTCTAATCTCCTCAGTAAAAGGCTTATTAAATATAGCACCCAGACAGCCTCTTATTTAAGTGCTGTCAGTACAAGCTTTTACAAGACAATGTGTTGACAGTGTCGATGTAAATTCCCATGAACCCTCTCAAAGGGCTGCCACTGGTACCGGTACCAGCCTAATCTGTTAAGCAGTTGAGTGCCATGCGGTACAAAGAATGCCTCTGCCCTGATTGTCAGAGTGCATATTCACACCAGGGAAGTTTCAATTGGCATGCAATTAGCCATAATAGTTCAGTTCAATGATAATTATCTCAACTTTAGCTCACTTTAACAACAGTTCATTGTAGGAGAGAAAGCTCCCCTCATCACGTAATTCAAAAAGTGAACCTCCTATAAATGACTATTTTATTAAAGCATCTTAGCATCAGCATATTCCTTTTTTGAGATATGCATGAGACAAACCTAACATGTTGTTTGCATTCCATGTTAATGTATCATCGGTGCTCAGATACTCCGCGGTATCGTCACAGGGTGTGTCATTCACAAGAGGCAAAGGTGAGGTTTCTTTCTCTGCAATCAATTACTGTGCCATTCTGTTTAGAATCAATTCCTTCCATCAGCAGCACCAGACATGGAAAATAGACCAATTGAGGTCGCAAAGTGACACATTAATTTAAGTAATGGCGACAAATGTTGGCGATGAGCTGTCAGCTGTCACCTTAGCCAAACACATACAAACTCCCAGCGGGTGCAGGTGTAATGGAAAGCCAGCTAAGCCTGGATGACAGTGACAAACACAGAAACACACACACACACACACACACACAGACACAGAGTCTCTCAGAACTATGACTTCACATCATTGAGAGCCGACTAAACTCAATCCTTCGCTGCTCCGCAACAATGGCAGCCATTGATGCGGCCGACTGGCAGAGCGGAGAGTCCCCTCCGAATCCCCTCAGAGGGAACCTACAAACTCTCAAATATGCTCTACCGAAAGAATGTATGGAGTGTAAATTTAGCTCAACAATGCAATGGCTGTCATCAAAATATGCAAACTATTTCCGTCAGAGAGCTGTAAACATTTAATCATCTCCGGTACGTAAATCTTAAGCGCATCACCCAGCTGAAGACAGCAGAAATGTCATGGTTGGGGAACAAACAGGGTTCGACGCGAGGTTCTGCGCTGTGAATCATACAATCCTTTTTTATCTTGATCAAATGCACTGCATTTTAAAAGCAACTGGTATATTTAGATATTCTCCAATTATTAGAAATCTCAGTGCGTTGCAACAACTAGCACCTGACCTAACCTCGAAAGGCTCAAAGCGACAACTCATATTTTTATTCTTCACACGTCCAGACTTTGCTTTGTTTGAATTATGACTGGCTATGGACTGTTTGCGCTTCGAGGCGTATTCTCTAACGTTTCAAGCAGATTCCAGGTCAGATTACGCGGCTGTGACTGCTAATCTCTGCCCATTCAGGTGATGTAACCAGATCTGTTTCTGGTTCTGTCGTTTGAGGAGAACAGAAGTGAAAAGAGGCCATGCGAAGTATCTCACAGCTGAGCGCGTCACTTCCTCTGGATCACAAACCCTGAGCTTATCTCCTTCCAACTCCACCTCCCGTGAATGGTGTTCGAACATATGTATTCATCTAAATAACCATGTTTATATAAATTCTAAAAGAAAAATTATAAAAGAAATGTTTCAAAATCAATATTTAAAAGGCGAGCTTGACATTTATTTATGGTTTCAATTTTGTTTCTGTCAGAAGAATATTCAATAAGGTTTGTGCAGTTTCCTGAATCTATTCTGCCAAACAGATTTTTCCAAATGTAACCAATTTTGGAAGATCTCAAGTGTGAAAGAAGGTGTATGGCGGGGGGGGTGGGGGGAATCCATAATCATTACCAAAGAAAAAAAAATTGCATCTTTTTTGCTTATTTTGTGTAAAATCTTTACAACAATTAAAAAAAACACCAACACCACACTGCTCAAAAAATGTTGATTAACCATTTATTATCAACAGCTCCATTGATATGAAGCTCCTCCTGTTGTTGTTCAGCAATTTCGCTGGTATGTGATGATTCCTCCAGGACAGAGGCTGAGTAATGTTTACATTGAGTTGGCTTTCATGCCTCCCTGCTGTCACTGACAGCACTTCTCTCCTTCATCACCGCCCAAACTTGTCTGTCTGAGAGAATCTCCAAAGTGTTAATTTTTTTTTTTTTTTTTAATGAGACATCTTCATATCACGAGTGATACAATGATAGCCTTGAACTTTAACTTGGTTTGTTTAACTTTGTTAAAGTGCCCTGAGGATTGTTTGTTAGGAATCGGCACCATCTGAATAACATTGAATGGAATCAAATTATGATTTTCCTTATACTGTACCTGCATGTTGATGCTCCCCTTTCATTTCTTTTACTTTGTTTGTATTAATGGGAATCGGTTGGTGGTTTGTGATTTGATAATCCAAGTTTACGATCAATCACTCAGTGTGTTGGCTTGAAGTGAGCAACCAGTTTACTTTCACATCAGCTGCCAGTGTATGATGTTAGCTCAGTTGTTTATAAGGAAATCACAACGCTCTGTCATGGTTATTTTTTTGGTGCCTTCATTTTGCTGGAGATGTGCGTTAGTTGGTAAGCAGAAAGGCATCCAGCACCGCCACAAAATTAAATCCTTCCCTCCCTCCCTCCCTCCTCCCTCCCCTCCGCTATCCTTTAAGCAGCAAGCTGACCATCTGTTCCAGTCTCTGGTCTCCGCAATCAGTGCTCAGAACATGGACGTTCACACACACACATGCATAGAGAGCATGGTGAATGCATACAGGCTTCTAATACCTAACATGGGTCATATTTGTATGGCTCGAGCCCAATGCAGATGAATTATATGGCGTGTGGGAGATCAGAAGAGGTGTTTGTAAAGTGCAGAGTGTATCTGTCTGTGTGGCATTTATCAGAGCTGCGAAGGTGAAACACGGCATGATGGGTTTGAAAGAGGGTTTTTCCCTCCGTGGTGTTAATGCACGATCCGCTTTCCTGGTTAATACCATCCGATACGAGAGACGTCTCAATAATACTGATGTCAGTGGTTGGTTTAATGAAAGACACAAATGTGGTGTGAACTTTCTATTTTTATAAGCAGCAGAGTGTTAGGAGCTGTCTGTTCATTCAGACATAGATTAGACATCGAACAGTTTTGAATACAGAACATCTGGACTACTCCTTTATTTGAGGATTTACCTCTGATAGCATTTGATTCTAAAAGCATCAATGCATTTACTTTTGATTGTCTTGTTTGATAAGGTATTTCCTTTCCTCCACTTGCATGAAAGGGACACCGAACTGGCACAACCAGTACCAGCAGAAGTCAAATACTGCCAATACACCTGATTTATTTTATACACCGATACACCTCCGTCTTGCACCTTCAAGTCAGTACAGTCATGCCAATACAAATCTACTTTTACCCATTTTACCAGTCATCCTAATGCCATTGCGTCACGCTCATGCAAAGCAGCATCAAACCTTTGACACTTGAGCTGTAACAATTTTAATCATCCAGCTGAAAAGTAAAGAAAATGTTGTGTTCAACTGAATAAAAAAATAGACAAGAAAACAGTCAATACTAGATTTTGCTAAAAAGGGTACTAAAACTTTTTGTATTGACAAAATTGAGTCAATATGGTGTCCCCCTAGTACTGTAAAAATCTGACAGGACATACTGTATCAGTTTTGTGCAGGGGATTTCCCAAAATGGTCTTAAGGATTAATATCCGTTGCCAGAGGTCTGTTGGAATTTTTTTGTCTTTTTTTTTTTTTTTGTGTAATTAACCTGTTTGTCTGAGGAAAAATTGCTCGGTTAATTTTTTTTTTAAACATGGTGCCAAGTATGAGAGAATCCTTTATATTTTCGTGCGGATCACCTCTTTTCTCTTACATGACCTTTGGCAGAGACGAGCTGTCATGTTTGGATTAAGCTTCTTGTTTGCCAAGATCAGATGACCACACTGCCAGGTGCATTTCAGCCTATCATTATTGTCTCCTGCCATTTAAGCACCAGATCAAATTGGGAACAGTGCCAAAACATTTGGGCACTTCCATTATATAGTTTACAGGAACAATGAAGACACCAGTGGCAGTCGTTTGTGGACCACAATGAGAGGCGGCTACAGTATGTGTTGGGTGTAACATAAGTCATCTGTTCCACTTTCAAACCTGAAAAAATACCACAAAGGTGATAGCAGCAAGTTGAAGCTTGATGTCAAAGCTTTGTGGAGAGTATTGTTTTATGTTTTTTTTTTTAAATAATGGGGAAACAAGTGCCACAGGAAGGCAAATTACAGAAGCTCAGAGCTCAGCAGACTCTAGACGGCACTGCTTTGTGAAATGTTTGACTGCTTTTCACCCAGTTTTCTTTTCTTTCCAACGTTTTCATACAATGCTTAATTTCTTTGTCGATTTATTTATTTATTTTTTTTTCTGTATCACTTTTCATCAACAAGTTCATTTGCTCACATGGCAACTTTGCTTTCACTGAACAGCAGCTGCGTTGTTACTTTGCTTTCTCTGTCCGCCTGTCTTTCTGTTCGGTACCCGACACTCGCCCCATCCTGTTCCTTCTCTATCTCCGCTCTGTATTAAACTTGTGAATGGCGTAATTGTGTGTTCCATAAAGAGGATGGCAGCTGCCGTTCTCAGAGTTTGGAAAGGCTTATGTGCGCTCGGGAGCGTGTGTGTGTGTGTTAATGGTAATCCTGTAGATCCTCATGACTTATCCTTTATCCTTTATGCATGTTGGGGCTCTAATAAAATTTGGCCTGCTGCTCGATTACATAATAGAGCATGAGATTTTGAGTTATAATCTGCCAAAATTTCATAATCGGGTACATTTCACATGGAGCTGGGTTTAAATTTGAGTTCATACACGAGTGAACTGTATTACCATTGCACCACTCCCTATTTCTTCCACTGGGAATTATCTGAGGGTTGAGAGCAATACAAGAAAAAAATGATCTTGTCTAAAATAAGGGAAATTTCTCTTTAAAACTGTCAAAAGTGGTTTTGAGTAGGTTTTCATATACCATTTTCTACTCTACATTTTCACAGGGGATTTTGTTTTGAAATTGTAACTGGACGGGTCCCAATCTACCTGCATACGCTATCTTTGAACAGGAAAAGTAGATGCTGGAAGTTGCTAATCTTTATCTTGGTTCTTGTCTTGTCTTGCAGTGACAATGTCTTGAATCGTTCGAACCCTCCAGCCCAGTGAAAGACGTGCCGGTGCCTGGCTGCTGCTAATGGGAACCTCTGCTCCGCCATGAGTGCACGTGATGGCGTTGGCGGCATGGGCACCCTGGGTCGGCGCCAGCGGTTCGAGAACTCCGAGTTCACCGTGCGCATCTACCCAGGCGACCTGGCCGAGGGCACGATCTACTGCCCGATCAGCGCCCGCAAGACCACAACAGCAGCTGAGGCCATCGAGCGCGTCATCGAACGCCTCCAGCTGGACCGCACTAAGTGCTACGTTCTGGCTGAGGTGAAGGAGTTCGGTGGGGAAGAATGGATCCTCAACCCCAGCGACTGCCCCGTGCAGAGGATGATGCTCTGGCCTCGAGTGGCCCTGGAACACCGCTCTCTTTCTGGCGGAGATGATTACCGCTTTCTCCTACGGCAGAAGAACCTTGACGGCTCCATTCACTATGGCGGCAGCCTCCAGATGTGGCTGCAGATCACAGAGGAGCGCCGCCGCATGGTGGAACGTGGACTACTGCCACAGCCCGAATCTCAGGGTGACCACGCGGATCTGTGCCGCCTACCAGAGCTCAACGAGCGCTCGCTGCTGGACAACCTGCGCTCGCGCTTCCGCCAGGAGAAGATCTACACCTATGTTGGGAGCATCCTCATCGTCATCAATCCCTTCAAGTTCCTGCCCATATACAATCCCAAGTATGTGAAGATGTATGATAATCATACACTGGGAGAGCTGGAGCCACATATTTACGCCGTGGCGGATGTGGCTTACCACGCCATGCTGCAGAGACAGAGGAATCAGTGCATTGTTATATCTGGGGAGAGTGGCTCTGGGAAGACGCAAAGCACAAACTTTCTTATCCACCATCTGACCGCTCTCAGCCAGAAAGGGTTTGCCAGTGGAGTGGAGCAGATCATCCTTGGGGCGGGGCCAGTACTAGAGGTAAGCAGTAATGCTTGTATTCTTGCTTTGAGGAAGACTGCACATTTCATTAGTCTGTGTTTGAAGTGTAGACTTTCAGCATTCATTATTTTAGGATTTTAGAAAAGTTCATTTTTTCTCGAGTGCAGGATTGACTTGATTTCACACTGATGAAGAAAAGAGCCTTGAGCAACTGCTTAGTTAGAGACACCCAAAGTTCATTTCATCTCAACTGCACACTGTTAATACAAAGCTTGAGGCATGTGGAGACTGTTGCTGCACCTTCCTTTCTGATAGCTCTCTCTAATAATACTGACTGAGTTGGCTCTCTCTAATAATACTGACTGAGTCGGCTCTCTCTAATAATACTGACGGAGTCCCATTGTTTACGATATAGCTTTGCAACATTAGAACAGATTTATTCTGCAGGTTTGTGACTGCTTAGATTGGGGGAACCCTGCAATGCATGGTGGGAATTATATGCCTGCTAGCCATTCCACAATGGCTGCTGCCGCTGTGCAATTGGCCTTGTTGCTGTTTTATAGAGGTTTATTGCACTTACGGTCCAGCTATGTGGTGATCACATGGTGCACAGAGGAGCTCACTCTTCAGTGAACAGACAGTTGTAGATATATTCCTCAGTTTGTGATTACTTCTATTTTTTGGGTGGAAAACTTTGATGGTAAATGCAGAAGAGGCCCCGTCCCAGGTTGTAAGGGAAACGGTCTGTTTTCATATCTCTCAAAAACATTCCATTCTTTTTTTTGTCACCGTAATGCACAACCTCACATTGTTTTCTCATTTGTCTTCGGCGTAAGATGGATTTTTAAAGGCTGCATGGCTGCCTTCAACGGTGCTGCTAGTCAGGAAGGCTAATGCACTGCAAATACTCGGTTAATACTGTGGAGACACTTGCTGTGTTGTAATAAGGGTTTATGTCACTCACTTTCAAGTCACATGACCACCAGCTGTTTATGTTTGAATCAGGTATGAAGAACATGGCAATGTTGAATGTGTTCTTTGTCTGATGACCAGTAAGGAAAAAAATGCAACCCAACAAGGTCTAATTCAGTGTTTGCGAATTAAATTTTTCTAGGTTTAGCTCATAAAAATAGTTTTTATTTTTAACAAATGGACACTATGTTTTGAAATGAACAATATCTGCCATTTCCCAATGGCTCATACCACTGAGAGATGGTATCTGCCAGTAGAAGAGCACCACATACTGGCATACCACTACAGCAGGGGTTAATTACCAGTCCAGACATAAAGAACCCCAAGAAACCCCCAACCCACAACATTTAGAGAGCCACAAAACACCACCAATTTCATTCTTAGACTTACTTATTCTGTAGTAGTTTAATTTATATGGCCACCTTGATTGTATTGTGCTTCGGTACCAAATTTTACACCATGTTAATAAGAAGTGATCATCACAGTTCAAAATTCAATGTCAATGTCAAGTTAAAGAAGGCAGCTCAGAAGCCAAGTTCAAAGGTAACTAGCAAGACCACAATCTTTAGAGACTGTGTCATATTGTCCACGGTTTAGCAAACAAAGTTTACAGGAATGCCATTCACTGGTGTGTCTCTGCAGTTAATGAGTAAGCATGTTGGGTTAATCCTCAAACGCAGCAACACGACTGAGTAGTTCTGAGTGCAAGGGAGCAGCCTTTAATTGTTTGCTCAGTCAGATTGCGTATCTACCCGTCAGTGATTGATGCCAAGAGCTTGTAATGCTACTGCACAGAGTGAGAGGAGGTGGTGGAGGAGGAAAGGAACAGCAGCCAGCATTACCTCACAGGACTACTTCATCTTCATTTCCTTATTGCTTCACACTACATCTGCCAAGGAGGTTATGTGTTCAGTGTTTGTCAGCAGGGCGGCGCCAATACTGAAGGAAGAGTTCTTTCTTAGGGACAAATATGATAAACTTTGCAAAAATGTGCATGTGGGAAGGAATAAATCAATACTTTTATTGTAGTTTTTCTGTAAGAACTTCATGGAGATCAATGCTCTGCAGAACACTTCCAGATTCCAGATTCACTACCAGCTTTTCCTTAACCTTCAATGTGGTGTTTTGGGTTGCCATACCTAAATGACTGACGCGGCTGCAAATTTTTGTACTGCAATATACAGCTAGATATTTTAAAGTTGTGTTATTGAAAAGGTAGACCGAGCAATAGGAACCTGGTCTATATCTTGATATGGCGCAACCTCATGGCTGCAGCAAACACAGTTTTTCTCTTTGTTGAAGGTTTTTTACCTGCTACGAAATGCTAAGCTACGACTGGTTGGTGAAAATAAAGTAAGAAAAATCATCATCTATCTGATTATTGAGAAAAATCCACTCCCTCATGTAGAATGTCTCAATCCTCTTTGAGTTGGGGATGCTGGAACAAATATAACTCGACAATTGATATGGTTGTAATTTTTACTAATTGAATAATCTTACAGGTGTGTTAACATGTTGCAAATCACAGACAAGATGAAGACAAGTGCTAACGTGAGGAAACATGTAGGCTTGGTAACAGCAGCAATGGGGCACGACTAGTCGCTTTGCTGAATGCGACTGATGCGATCAGAATAAACACGGAATCAAAATAGATAAGATAGATAAGCTTTAACGAGAGACGCGACTCAACACGCCGCCGATGCTGATTCACTTTCGTCAGCCTTATTCATTCACATAAGATCAAGAATGATATTAAAAGACTCTAAGCTGGTCTGCTCATAGTGAGCACTGCCACTCTATCTCTGTATGCACTGTAGTGCATTAAAGTTACAAGTGAGCCTCTGCTGTTAGAGTGGCGATTTATTAAATGATTTGTCGACTCTAGTTTAGCGTCAATGTATATTCATGTCTTCGCTATCAATTTTTGTTGACTAATCGTTGCAGCCTTTCAATCTTTTAACGGCACACACAGACTGGTGTCAGTTGACTGATTTCTACGCTTCCTTGACATCAAACAAAAAAGCCCAATAAGCCAACAGGGAAGCATTACTGTGTACACAAAATTGTGACGTGAGCTTTTTTGTTTTTTTTCTCTTGCGGAAACCCAGATATACCGTGGACAGGTTGAGTGAAGGAAAGATATTTGCTGCTGAGACTGGATATGTTTTAACTGTAGGTGGAATTCGCAAATGGCTGTTGTTGTTGTCCGGTTTCTCATTGACACAACATCCATGACCTCAGCTTAATGAATTGAACGTGAACTTGACCTCTGACATGGGCCATTGAATTCAAGTGTCAGCTCTACCAAAGCTGAAACATTGTGTTTGTGACATTGTATTGGGTCTTAAGGCTTTTACCTCCCCTAATGGGCTGCTCTCATGGCCAGTTCAATATTCAGAGTCATCAAAAATCAAAGAGCTGGACAATGTTAATTTGCCACCCTTGTGTGAAAATTAATTAGAAAAGCAAAGACGATTGAGGATGTCGGGAGCTCCTTTTGCTCCTGACTTTTGGACTTTAAATGACCCCAGTTGAATTAGGACAAGAAAACACGTTAAACATTTCACCTGATGTTTGATTAGGGCTTATCTACTGTCTGTAATTCCTGAAGTTGTTTCACTTTTGATTATAGATATGACAGCAACTTGACAATAAAGCCTTGAATTCCAACGTGGAATTTGCTTTCAGATACTGTAAGGCAGAACAAGTACTCTGGGCAATCCAACTGGAGAATGTTGTACTTTAGACCTCCTTTCTTCTCCTTTTTTTTCCTTCAGTTTTCTTCAGATACTTACTGTATTTAAAGGCCACTGCTGCTGTCTTGGCTGAGGTGCTGGAAAGGTAAATAAGCTTGGCACTGATGGAGATTTACGGTTGCAAAAACAACCCGCGGTTGAAGGAACAGTAAATGATGAATGTACATACCCCTTTTCCATCTGCATGATACTCTCAACACTTGCCTTACTCACTCATTCACGCGCTAACGTTGGGTGTTTCCATGCAAGGTGTGAAGGTGACAAACTGCTTATCAGAAGTAGACTGTTCAGTATCCTGCTGAAAAACACACTAACCCTCTGATTACTAGCTGACCATTCTACCTGCTGAGTCATGCTGCCTACAGGAGCAAGTCGTTTGCACTTTAAGCTGAACACATGAGGAAGCTGAGGCATAAATACTCATTTGGGGCCTTCGACTTTACTTGAATTGTCCAGTGGTATTTATCTGTAATGATAGCTTAGTTCAGAAAAATGGGAGACCATGGCTAGGATCTCAAAGCCAGAGTTAATCTTTCCTCTGTTTTTTGTCATTTTTTGTTTCTACCATTAGGACATGACAAAATTCATATTGCACATCAACACATTAAAATATGTCTTACGGTCTTAGCTGAATTCTCAAATGGATTTCTTCTGTACTTTATTTATTTGGTCTTCTTGCACAAGCCAGTCATCAACTCCTGCTTAACTACCATCTAGTCTGTGAATCCAGGTGTCAGCCCGTTGAGTCTGGCTGCTTTCGGGTGGCTACTTGACATTTAAAATGATTAACAGTTCCCTCAAAGGTACGAATGTTTGATGGGAGAAGTGCACAGTTTACAGAAAATAACTAAAGGATTCTAGGCGATGAATGATTAATACATTAAGATTCAAAAATAATCCATTTGATTTTAAAGAAGGAAGTACCGCTGTCCCTCATTGTTGACAGTGAACAAAAACGGCTCACAGGAAGGCTAATCATCAAGTTATATCTTTATCATGTTTTCAAAGAGGACAATAGAGCTGTCTTCATTTTTCCACACGGCCAAAAGGCAAAGTATGAGGTTAACTCTGGCTGCTTGCTGTCACGATGTATCACCACAGTCGGCTTTTCAAGGCCGGGTAGGCATGGGATAGGGTCAGTGCAGGCTGTGTTTGTTAGTTTGTTGGCAGCAAGGAACCATTGTCACTGTCATCTGAATGCTTTTGGTTATCAAAAGTCTTGACATTCATCAAAAGTCTTGACGTTCATCTAAAAACCACGAACTGCCAAGAATCTACAAGTAGCAGGTCCTGCTATTTGATACCACCTGCAGCCATTGCTATGCCTCCTATAAAGGTTAATGTTTGTGAGGTGAGCTACAATCTTACCAAATGTGTAGACCAGTTATTCGTTGTTGTTCAATGCTTACACATCAGTCATTCAAACGATGGTGTTCATGCCCTGGTTGACAGCTTCTGCCAGATTCTCCCAATAACGAGACTTAATACAATATGGCACAGCAATGTCCAATCCATGGTTGAATACTTTAGATTTCTCAAAATTCTGTTAGAATGTGGAATTGTTGTGCAGTTAAGGTCAGATTCCATCCCTCCAGAGCAAGTCCTAGCGAAATTGCATTGGCAGTTTTGGATCCTGCAGGGCAGGGAAAGTCAATAAGTCAATAGTCAATAGCATTAAAGCACCTGAATTCATTGCTGTAAGTGGCGCAGCATCAATATGATGGAGCACTGTAACACCTTGTTTCATATACAATACCAGCAACACTTGGTAATTGCTGATGGAAGCATAGCTAAAACCTTGTTGAGCACTTCTTGCTCCCATTATCCAACCAATAGCTCATCTGGTCGCAATTCCTATACTTGCAGATAATGAGGCAATAAGTAAGTATTTAGTGGGGCAACATTATTCTGGAACTCAAATGGGTGTTGTCTACAGTACAGTAAGACAGTTTCACTTGCTGTCCAATCATCCACTTAACAGGTGATTAGAGTAAGAACTTTCTGCAAAATCACACATGTAGACTTAATGTGAGGTTCTTAGTTTATGTTCATCGGTCGATGGGTTTTTACACTGTGGAAAAATTTCGATTCTGAGTCTGTTTGGGACAAGCAGACCTCGTTGGCCCACTGAGCCCCAGAGATCCTGTTGCGCTCCTCCATCTTCCCTGCCAACAGAAACACTCCCACTGTGAGTCAACCCAGGTCAGCATGTTTCACCGTTCGGTATCTCCTCCACTGCTACCTCAATGCACATTCGCGCTCGCACTCAGTTGGGATCGGTGTGTGTTACAGAGCCCCTCCCCTCCCAAGCGGGGTGGGGTCGAGCAAGATTTACTGTGCCCCCGAAAGCATTGTTTTCCACAGAGCCCACGGGTAGAGGCGAGATGAGTGAGTTTGGGTAATGATTGAGTGCCATTCATGTGCAGTGTTCCTTGGTCTGGTGTAAAATTACAACATGGTATGTTTTATAGAGGTGAAACTAGGGTAAAAAGTGCAGAACTGGCAAGTGCAAACAGTTTCCCCTGTGGGCTCAACATGCAGGCTACAGTACTTGGTTGGGTAACATGCTGGTGTTAACTCACAAAGGCTGTATGGCAGGATGTCTGCCACCTGTTTGACGGATAGTGATTTGAAATGAAGGGAAGATTGTGTAAGAACAGTGAGGGTTACATGTTGCATAGGCATCTGAGAATTCTTTGTGTCTGAAGAAACTTTACTGACATGTTGAGTACACGTGGCATATTGACATATTTCTTTGTTCTCTTCTGTTTGTTGAAACGTCTGACATATGTCACATGTAAACACACAATTAATTGACGATTGCATTTTCACTGGCATTATTCATTTGGCTGATAATATTCCAGGAATGTGGATACCTCTTTTTCCCGATGGTCTTGACACATCTGTAAGAGCTGCAGTAGTGTTCAAGCTGAGGCTCTCCTTACCATGACATTGTGATTAATAGCATGCCATATATGTGGAGCTGTTTACTCAGGGTTGGGCCACTGTGCAGCAACGGCAGTTATGTTGAGTGAGAAATTAAATACACCAGTGATTAGCATATATCAGATTTTTTTCCCTGTAATGTGTAACACCGTCGATTGAATCAATGAGTGGGAAATTTCACTAAATATTTTCTTTTCACTAACTCGTTTGTCAACCTTCAAATATGTATCTCAGTCAATGATTCACACAGCCCTTCATTCACCTGCCATCTGGAAGTAGCCAGTTGAACAAATATTATCGGACATTTGACTTTTGCGAGCTATAGTGCTTCCAAGAAAAGCAAAGAAAAAAAAAAGAGGCCTAAGAGTTATGGGAATTCAAAAGAAGAAAGATTCAAACCAAAACAAAGTTATGTTTTTAGAAATTTAGATACAATTAGCAACATGTAGATTGCACAAGTAACACGTACTAAACAAAAGATGGCAAGTGGAATGCACATTTTCGCAAATTGTTACTGCCTTTTAACTTTGCTATCCATCCTAAATAAGGTGGGTTTGCATCATTCGCCTTCATAGCCAACACTCTATTAATGAGCAAATGTTGACTGGATTTGTATGGCTGCGCTCTGCTTTGAATGTTGCATGCATTTTCGAAACTTGCCCGGGCAACTGATGGCATTTTTGTTCAGCCTTGAAATGAAGAATGGCAACAACTCTTGCTGTTACTTTTCACAGCCTATCTCAGCAGCCCTGTGCCAAGCTCCCATTTTACTCTGAAACTGTACCAGGATGCCAGTGCATGTAGTGTTCCTACTCAGTCAGTCCATCTGTGCAATAGGGAGAAGGACTGTATTGATACAAATTGTCACGATGGCCGGGATGGCTTTAACCCAAGGTTGAAGAATGAGCATCAAGAGCACAGTGTAGCATCATTGGATTTATCTGAATCAACTCTACATATTCAAATCTATCTTTAAAAAGATGAACCTGCTGCTGGTAAAAGGAAGTTGCCACTGTTCATCTCCTCATAGTGATTTTCGGGATAAATCACTGCAGTAAAGCTTCTCTCACTGCCTTTGTGTCTTATGTGTCTCACTGCAGTTTTTTAGCCAACTAGTCACTTTTGAGCCGCACCCGACAATGTGCCTGTTTGTGTCCCCTCACAGGCTCTTTATTTATCCTGTGGCATGCCAGAATTTGCAGGTGCCCCATCAGCAACTTGCGTGCGCACACACACACACACACAGACACAATCTGCGCTTGCTGTTCGACTTGACCATCTGCCCCATTGGCCCGGCTACACCTGCAACACCGGGTCAGACAGATGGAACACACAGGCCTTCTCTCTGCAGTGCAGATCAATCCACACCAGACTTTTAAATAAAATTACTCTTTAGGCACATCTGTGTTAGCTTCAGAAATGATGGCGTGGTCTGTACTCGGAAACATCTAGTTTACTTTTGGTCTGCTGCAGGAAAAGCCTTCCTGGAAAATAAAAATCTCCCATGATTTTATCTATCCACTGTACAGCTGACGAGATGGTGCTGTCCTCCGTCATCCCTCCTTAGAAAGCTTTGTCTGATTTATTTGTTTATCTTTAGTTAGTGGATGTTCAGAATGTGTTTCAAACTTACTGGCATGTCCACTTCCTCCCTTCTTCCCCGAGGCGAACACCAATAGAACAGGAAAACTGACAAAACTAAAAACATTCCCATTTGACGTTGTTTTATCAAAACTAAACTCATGTATTTTTATCAAGGTAAAATATCTGAGGCCTAGATGTATTCTTTCCATGCATTTCCCGTACATCAGATCAAATCTGTGAACATGCTCTCAACACAACATTCCCCCAGCTGATTTTCCATCTCCATGATTTTGAGTGTCAATAAAGTCTGTTATATAAACGCAGAGAGAACATGCTCCACTCCTCACTTGAGTTACATAAACCCTTCCAGGTGACCTCTCTGCAGCGAGGTTCTCATGTGGTGTGTGTATTTCTGAGTGTGGTTTCTGGTCATCTTGTGTTGCCTTTCCATCCACATGTGGTGTAATAAAGCTCAACCTGAAAGCAGGCTGAAAAGCATGAGAAATCTCAGGGCATCAGGCCATGTGTGGCTCTGTGTGTTCTATTTGTCTTAGATTTGTCAGTATGGTGGGAGGTTGTTTCTTATGGCTCGTGCCATAATAACACATAAAATACATAAAGGAAAAAATATTCCGGCCAAGCAGATGCCATGTGATGTATCGTGCTCCGTGACACTCGCCTCCAGTAACGAGAATGACTCATTAAGAACAGCAAGGAAGTGAGGAGATATGCTTCCCTTCCACCATAAAGAGTTTTACAGCCGCCTTCCTCTGCAATATTACTGTGTCTGCGTGGTAAACACTGACCTCGGGCCTAAATCGTTGAAGGGTTGTGACTCAGAAAAAACTGCTTTGTGAAGGACCGTGCTTTGATGCCGTTCTAATTCTGAATCTCTGGGAAAATTCTCTCCTTGACACTTCAAGCACTACAGCATGTTTTGTTTTGTTTTTTACTGCTGCGCCGCGTCAACGGATTATAATTCTCTTGGTGCTTTTACACTTTAAAATTAATGAAGGAACATTGAGATGGGAATTATTAGGAATTCCCATCAGCACGATAGGGGCATATCTTAAGGCCAATAGAGATGTTTGACCTGCCAATGGCCATTTATTCTGTTGTTAAAGGTAAATAACCAGATCAGACCTTGACCTGCCTCGCCAAAATATCTCAGTCACCCCTGATAACTCCATGCTGCCACGTCAATCACCCTTTACTTTGTAAAACTGTAAAAAAAAATTAAAAAATACTTTGATCGAGAAGATCTGAATGGCATGACGGCAGTAGAATCAGGCTGCATGATATCATTTTGACTCAAGTGGTGATAAGCAACACTCAGGAAGAGACACTTTTGCCAGGCGTATCACTACTATCTTGATACACGGAAAAGCACTGAAGAACAAATGCTCTTTCCGAAGACGACAGTGTTTGTTTACAAGAGGACTCCACAGGGAACCATTGAAGATCATCTCTGATGAGGGCACTGAGGTCCTTCTAAATGCTTACTTGGCACTCTTCTGAAGTGTGCCGAGGTCAAATGTGGAGCAATGAAGCTTTTTGGATTAGTTAATGAACCACTTAATTCCAGCCAGTCTTAAACAAAGCATTAACTTCTCCATCGTTGTTTGATTATCATTTCAAGATACATTGATGTTAGGTTTACATATGGTATGTGTGGAATGGGCCACCTGGGGTGGGATGAATATTCCTGGATAGGCACGAGAGTGGACATGGTCTCGATGTTTGTGTCTCTCAGATCATACTAATTGGATTGACCTCCTTTCTGCCTCGGCCATGTGGCTCAGCTTTAGCATGGTTGATTGTGCTAAGTTACGCCCCTTACCTGGACGCATTGTTTTGGCGTTGGCTGGCTAATGCTTGACATGTGGCCTACATATGGGCGTGTTGCTGATAAGACCACCTGTTCCGACTTTACTCCAGCAGTGCCAACTGTGTGGACGGAGCTTTGCTAATATTACCCTGGGTGTTGGCTAATGACTGGGAGGTCACGCAGCACATGCAGGGCCGCCCTGGAGATCTATCTGCAGCCGTCCGGAGCTTCTAAACGGTGTCGAGGATATGTCAAAACAAAGACGCTTCTTTGCTGTTAGTTGCCATTATAAATCCCCTTCTCCAAAGGTGTTAATTGGGTCAGATAGAATGATTTTAGGGAGCATATTTTGCTGCAAACATTAATCAGCAAGGTTTGCTATCCATGTATAGTTGGACAGTAAAGTATGAGTATCATAGTATGAGTATCACGATCATGCAACATATCGCGATTAGATATTTGGAGTGATGACGCCTCTAATACATGCACATATAGGAAAGCGATGACTGAAGATTTCACAAGATTTAACGATATACCCCTGATTCCTTCCACACTAACAACGTGATCATACAGACCCATTTAAATGTCACAAGCCTGTATGAGCGTCATGTCTGTTTCTTAAACAGCTGAAACTCCAGCAGAACCTGCTCCGCCATTCTAACGTGCAATCGATCCATCTCATCTTTCACGTGTGCTGTTATCGTGCGCTCCTCTTCCTGTGTGCGTTTGGCCCACGTGTGTTAACTTGAGAAACTGGGAAAGAAGAGGCCTAGTCACGGCGCTGACTGATCTGTAATAACAATTAGCAATAGCTTTGCACTGTTAGTGTTAGGGGACTGCAAAGGTTATAAATACTTGGGGAGAGTTTATTTCGGTGGGTAAGTAATCCCCTCTGTCCCACAGCAAAAGGCCTGGATCCATTTTACTGATGGTGCTCATGCAGTTGGCCTTGAAAAACCTGTTGTTTTTGTCCCGTAGCGCTTTGCATTTGAGTGCTTTTTAAATCTTTCATTCTCTTTAGTACAATCATATTTGATTTGATTTGATTGAACCAAAATTGGTTCCATCTGGATAATTTCTGTAAAGCTGTTTATATTACCATGCATATCTTTGGGTTGCAATTGATGCTTTGCTTGTTTACTTGTGCAGTATTTTTGTGCATGGACATTTGGTCTTGAATGATTATTAATTCCATAAAATGTTGAAAAACCATGAGTGCCCTGCAACTTGGACACCTCCCCTCTAGTCCATGCATTACTTAATGGGAGTTGAACAGGTATCTTTGGTATTATCCTGAAAACAAACATGCATAGATATAGATCTCCCAGGTGAATGAAGTGATATTTACATTTTCTAAAACCAAAAAGTTGGTAAGTGGGTGTTATGCCTCATCACGTGTGTAAAAGTGTGTCAAAGTGTCAATTCACAGCTGTTATATAGATGCTGCATATCAGCTTTGGCTGGCCCCAATACTTTACCCATCAGGGTCATGACTTCTTGTTTTCCAAGAAATCTCGATCCCCCCCCGCCCCCCACTCAGTAATACATTCCATTTCACTGCATGGTGGCCAGATTTGGGAACCTCCTCTCAATGCCGCCTGCATTTCCTCTCTCCCTGCTGAAGTCTGGCGTGTTTGTCTGTGCTCTTCCTGCCTCTCGAGATTGTCTCTTGCTAATCCTGTCTGATACTGTGTAGCAGCTAGAAGAGAAACCCTGGATATAATAAATCTTTATGCATGAGTGAAATAGAGTGTTGAGCTACTCCAGCGCGCACACAACACAAACAGCTCCGTAAAGGTTTCCATTTAAGTGTAGGAATCCGTCACCACTTAATAAATCAACCCATTGATCCCTTTTGCCGCCATCTCTACACAAGAAAGCTGCACTTTGCTCTCACATTTTATACGTGTAGTGAGGTATGGCCTATACCTTGCATCCTATTTTTCAGTTATATTTAAAAGCTTGATCAAGTTCTAACTAACTATACATCTAACTAAAACAGGTGGATGCACAAGCCGTAGCCGTATGAGATTTGATCAGAAAGAGTGAAAAATGCAGGGTGGTTTTAAGTTTGATAATGTTGTAAATCGTATTTGATGGTTCAAACCAGCTCAACACCTGAACAATTCCGGTCAGAGGCCCTGTAGAAACTCAGTCAAGCTGTTTCAACCAACCAACAAAAGCAGAGGGTATGAAAACTCCAACAATGTCTGCAAATCTCTCTGGCCCAATATATTCAAAGTCACCCCATCGATTGCTGGGAGGCATCAACACAGCAGCCCATTGCTCATGGGGAGCAGTGCATTCAACTGGCTAGTGGAGAACAACATCCAACATGCTGAGCAAGATGGAGGTGAACGTCAAAAGCGTCACCTACACGCAGATAGATATATCTTTATGACTGATCTGTCTGAAGTAATCTCAAACACAAATGTAAATGCCTCTTTTTGGCTCAGAACTATTCCACAAAATGATCCTATCCATCCCCCATTTATCATCTTCTGCATGTATTTCATCAAATCATGGTTCAAGAAAACATGATTCTTCAGCCCTAAAACTAAAAGCACACTGTAGTCTTTCAAGGAGACAGAAGGAGATAGAAAGGGGCTTATTCATGCAGTTTGGGTTTTTTGTGGTTTTTCCTCTCATTTTCTCATTCGTCTATGCATCATATTTAGTTCGCAAAAAGAGCACAATTAGCTGGAAGAACCACATCATGTGTTTTCCCTCCAAGCCCCGTCGGCTCTCATTAAACGCACAAACACAAGTGTGTAGTCGCCCCATTGACAAAACCGTCATTTTGTTCCTGACTACAGAGCATGTTCAGAAATCTGCTGGAAAGCACAAGGAGGCAGATAATGCATGGGAAGCTGCCGCACGTTATCCAAAGAGCCCTACTGGCACTGAGAACTTGTGTATTGACACAGGCTTCTGGAGTGAGTGGGATTAGTGTTTGCTCTGAGAGATAGGCCTGTTTTCGTAATGGCTGTGCACATTTACTTAGCACTTGTCAAACACATCCTATACAGGGACACAAACGAGCTCGGGTCACTCAACCCGTCCATCACTGTTGGCGCTGGAATACCAGCAATTCAGCAAAAATTCACCAAGTGACTGCTGAAGAAACGTATTTTGTAGGGTATACAGTTAATACAAACAAATACATTCAGTGAATGTTTTTACTAATGTCAGATAGTTGTTAGTTTATTTAAAATTAAACCGATAAGTGGATGGAGCCTGAGTTGGCCCCGATCTTTTCTTTTCTCAAACTTATTTGCATAATCAATAGAGGAGCCAGCCGTTCCAGTTGCAACATGGTGCCATCCTGCCAATCAGAGAGGCTAAGTAAGTATTCTCAATTTAAAGCACAAATAGAATTCAAACCCGTGAGTACAGTTATCTTGGGTTACAGACCATCTAGCTAGGGACCAAAACTATCACCCAGCTTTTAAACATGCTCGTTTCTGCTTGAAAATGGGAGAGTTTGCAACCACTTTTGGAGCCCCAAGTGGCTATTCAAGGAACTGCAGTTTGATAAACTTGTACACTGACTTCTTAACTCACAAATGTTGCCACTTGATTTGGACTATTTTTATGATTTACCCAAATGCAAGGAAGCTTATTAGAGCTGTTTTATCCAAAGAAGGATTTCCAAAATCAGCGGCCTCACATTTGGGAAACACCTGCCAACTAGACATCCCTTTTCCACACAGCCTTACATTGTGTTTCTTAATTTTTGTATTCCTTCAAGAATCTCAGACGTGGTGTCCGGTAAAAAGCCAGGGTGTGACCAGCTCACCCTGATGTAATCCATCCCCTTTCTGAATCAGTACTTGAACCTGACATTATCCCCACCCAGCCATTAAAATAAACATTTTGAGTGGTGAGGACGTGGACTGTGGGAGAGTGGTGGTTTAAAGAGGTTTTGCCGTAATGGCTATTGCATCATCACAGTGGAATATTGTAGAATCTTGTGCCATCCCTTCCCCTCTTGCTTTTGTCTCTTGGACGTGCGGAACAACGAGCCCTGTCTTCTTTGTTGACATTCAGACATCTGTGAAGATCTAGTTTCATCCTCTCAAATGTGTATTGTGGCCTTTGAATCCCACATTTGTGTTTGTTAGTGAAATAAAACAATCCACTTTCATGTGTTTCATTTCCAAGACTGTTCATCATTTCACAGATGGGATTCTGGTGAAGCAGAGGTTCAGTTTTAGGGCAAACTCCTTTGCAAATTATGTTGATATGAATGATTGCTGTTTGTTCAGCTGTCTTTATTAGTGCTTGCCTGCTAGTGTTACATCTTGTGAGCATAGTCGTGTATTTGCTTGGACTGATCATTTGAACCATATTTGCTGACTAACGCCACATCTCAGCCTTCCTGGGAGGGGATGTTTTCCTCAGATCTGGTGCTCAGAAGTCATGGTGGAAAAGGCTCTTTGGTGAGGCCACGCCCGAGTCTGCAGTGCTGCATTATGCTGGCAGAGATTCAAGCTCAGACCGTCTCTGCGAGTGTGTGTGTGTGTGTTGCATTGCTAAAAACTGTGCAAGTGGATCAATATGGGTGTTGCTGGTGGGCAGGGAGTGAGGTCAGGCTCTGGTGACTCACTAATGCCAGCTGAAAAGGTCAAGAATATCGCTTTAGCTCCACTCGTCTCAACTCTATTATACACTATTAAATATATACAAATATATATTTACCCGTTTTATTGGCAACAGTTTAATTTTTGAGGCAAGTTATGCAGCGCTCTCTTTCAAATCTGTATGTGACCTACAGGGGGGTCACATAAAGTGGCTGGACGTGGTGGGCGCGGCGGTCAGGCTGATATTTTGACACAACAATCAGGTCTTGTTCCAGCTATATGTTGGTGGAGCGACTGCCATCGGCGAGTGGGCCGAGTGGAAGGAATGGCAGACATCAGCTCATCTCCTGCCATCGCAAAAACGCAAAACGGACGGAGGAAGAAAAAGTAGTGAAATTGGGGCTTCTCTAGAACAGCCTCAAGTTAAACCAACTAACAAACCGCATCTACTATCAGATATGTTTAGATACCCATTATATTGATTGATAATGAAAATGTGCTTTCTTTTATCAGAGCACTATGTTATTCAATTATTCATGGCGCTTTTTAAATGGCTTTTGTAGCAGATGGGCATTATTGTTCGCAAGTGCAGACTACTCATTGTACTTAAAAGACAGCTGATACTTTGCACTCCTTAACTCAGCATCTTTCGAGGACACTGTGATAAATGTAACGAAGAATCACTGCTGGACGTCAACGCTCCCAAACACTTTTTGTATCCAGCTAGACCTCATTTTGTTCTTTTGTGTGTTAGTTTGTCAGTCCCAGAATGTTCCTGGAGTGTCTCACATGCTCAGCTCTTTGAAGCTCTACAGTTTATCAGGCACATGTGATAATATTTCATGTAACGTATCTGATGCTGGCAAAACAAGGGAACATTTAGTGATACTTTTGAATTTTTTTTGGATTTTTCTCAAGGTGTGGCGTCCAGGTCTCTCTCTCTCCACTTGTTTTTTTGATAGATAAAATCACAAAATCAAAATCACAAGGAGCTTCACCTTTACAATCCCAACCAAACCAAAACCCCCACTCAGTCAGTTTGTATTCATCTTTGACATCTATCAATTATCAGGCTAAAATAGCATGTTTCAAGTGTTTACATTGACCGTCTTGTGTCAGATGTGTCACTATTGTTGAGGATAGTAACTGCGCTTCAAAGCCTCAGTTGTTTTGCAAACTACACTCGGGATGAGGCGCAGCTTTGATTCTTCTCAGAGTCTATTTGTGTGATCGCACTGAAGGTTATATGGAGAGTCAGATGGCACCAATGTGTGCGAGTCAGGGATGCACAGATTGTGGTATTCCGATCTGAATATTTGAAATAGCTGTTTGGCCCTTGTTGACATTTTTCTGTAAGAACCCTCGCTTTGCTTTTAAAACAATCTTGTCCTCGTATTCCGACTTCAAAATCAACCACATAAGGACGTTTGCGATCTCCCCAACGCCCTTTTTCAAGGGTTGAACTCCCCGAACACGTAGCAACTCTATATTTTCCTTTGAGTAAAAATAGGAGGAGAGCAAGAGAGCAGAAACGTCTCTCAAGGCTCTTTGAAGTGTCTCGCCATCTCACTTTGTCTCCTTCTCCGTCTCTGTTCTCCCGCTCGGTGTTTTCGTTCCTCTCCGCTCTCCTCATCTCATTACCGCCGTGAAACACTGCACTATTGTTCACCCCAGAATGTCCCGGTAAAGTCAGGACTGAAACAAGACGCCGCCGCGCCGTGCAGCGCTTGTCTAAACCCCTGCTCCTGTTTTGCACGGCCACGCTTTGTTAAGGTTTGAGGAAATTAGTTTTCTGCGGGTCTGGCTTTATTCGCATTAACTCCTTTCTCACACGTCAGAAAACCCAACGCTATTACGTAACCCGAGGTCAGGAGTTCAGCTGAGGAAAATGTCCTCTTTTTCTTTCTTTGAAATTGTCACATGGCAGAAGGAGCAGGAATAATGAGGTGAATGACTCAGGAACAGAGTCGACACTGTTTGCCAGTGTGAGAAATGACATTGCGTAAAAGGCATCTTGACAATGTTCGAAATAAATCCAGTAAGGCAGCTGTGCTTCGCAGAAGAGGAAAGGGGGCCTCTGCCGCAAATAGTCACCCTGCAAGTTCATCTTGTTTCACTGTAGAAGAATGTGGTTTAGTGTATTTAAAGAATAAACCCCTTTCCTGCCTTGTCTTCATCATTTAATGATTTTATTATTCTTTCCGTCCCAATGCTCCAGAATAGTGTGTCCCTCCTGGCCAGAGACATTTCCCAGATGGGCTACAGGTGCAGGAGCTGCCTTCTGCACAGACCTGCTCTGACCCTGCTGAGTCACCAGCTGCTGAGCGGAGTCCAAATTACGCTAAAATCCCATTGGACAAAGCAGTCAAGTTGTGTTGGTTGACGGAAAAAATCCAATGTGACAATGTATCCAGGGCCCAGTTTGCTTGAAGGAAAGCCAAAAAGTCCACTCAATTTGTAGGCGTTTTGAAAATGTGTGTTAAAAATACCATACAAATATCTTTGAAATATATTTTGGTTTGCCAAATTGAAAACAAATATAAGATTAAAGCTGTTTCGGATCACTTTGACAGAAAAGCAAACATGATTTCATTTCCCAGAAGCACCTGCAGACCAGCAACGCCAGCGCAGTGTGCCGCATTCCAGACCACTCACGTTGTTCAAAGGTGCATCGGAACGCCGTGGTTTGGAGCTTTAACTCGGAGAAACTCTCAAACTACATCATCACAGAATGGCAGAAACCCGTGCAGCAGCCAAGGCGATTTCCCCTTCTCTGCCACCGTCTCTCCTCTGTTTCATTAGAATATCCCCGACGGCTGAATTTCTCTTACTGTTATTTTTTACTTGCAACTTGAAAAAAAAAAGTTTGTCCCGGTCCACCATGTCCATGTTTACGTCTTCAGACGGGAAATCCTGAGCTCCGAATGACCCTGAACGCAGCATAACAACACAGCCGCGCTGATGTCAAAGTGTGACCTCAGTGTCACCATGTGTCATCCAAGTTTTGCTGAGTGCTCTATCACACATCTCCCTGGACTTCATGCCTTGTTAAAACTTCTTTCTTCAAACATCTTGAGCTTGTTTCTGCCTCCACCATGACTGCTCAACATAACAAATTACTCAAATCGGTGTTGTTTGGGTACGTCTCTTCGCTGCTGGCAGTCAGCACTCTTTGGTCCGCTCCAAATTTACTTTAATAGCTAAAAAGCAGGGGGGAAAAAGATGCTCCCTGACTTTTAATGCCCATTAAGCAGCTTTAGAAATGGATCCTCATGCATAATAGAAATAAATATAATCTCTCAACCCCAGATTTAGGGATAAATTTATTCATCACTGATATTCATAATTCAAAAAATCCTATATTATACAGAGGAAGAGAATTCAGGCAGAAAAACTCCTCTTTAGAACATCCTCATGGATTTATGAAAACTAGGCAGATGGGGCGTCGCACATCTTCCCCATTCCTCACACTGTGGATCAAATTGTTCCAATAGATGTTTGACAAATGCTCTTATGTTCTCCATTTTGTAAACATCCAGTGTAATTTCCATCGTTCACACAAGAGGGATTACAGGCCTTTGTTATTTAGGGCTTTCCGTCTGTGGCAAATTTAAAATGACTAAAAAGCAAAACACATTAACATCAAATTGACAAGTAAATGCATGTAAAATCACGTCAACTACAGATTGCAGATTTGATTACACTGATTTATTGCAGTCTTAAGTGTTGTTTGCGTTTATCTTTTGCTTACAGACCAAAGAAAAACCCCATTTGTTGCTTGTTCAGCCAATGAATCACAGCTTCTCTCAGACCTCTAAAGCTGAGATTTACAAACACAATGTTGTTTTGCTCATGTCGCAGCATGAGCGTCTCCGCCCCAGTTTTGCGTCCTTGAACATCTCACCTTTTTCCCAACTGCAAAACCTGTCAACAGATTAGTGGCTTCCCTTCAAAGAAAACCTCCCAGCACTCAAATCATCGTTTCATCTTTTCATCACAGTCCCCAATAATTGCATATAACTTTCCCCCCTCTGCAACATTTTAATCCTTTTGTCTGTTGTCAGTCCCGATATCCCATTTTAGTTTCCAGTGGAAATGTCACCTCCCTGCCTGTGGCCGTGTGCACTGCTGAGCCTAGTCATCAACATCTCTAATTTTAGCTGTTTTAGATAGCTCTGCCCAACACACACACACACACACACAATTTCTTGCAGGGGGAATTCCTGTGGGAATATAAAAACAAAGAGGACTAACCCTTAATTTTGAGAATCTTCGTATTTACCAGCTGCACCTGCAATGCTAATGATCCAGACTAGAAAGACTGCTGCTACACCAGAACCCTGGACTGGTTTTTACATTTTTACAACTCAGATTATGTTCAACTATGTTCCTTTGAGCACAACCTTTTGCTAGACTAAGTGTATGCAGACATTTAGGAGGATAAATCGTAGGATAACCCCAATGGAGGCAGACAAAAGTGCAACTGGATGCGCACTCTAGTGTTTGATTCTTCTCGGTGGTTCACTTTTTCAAAATCTGGAAGAACCTTTTGAGGTACTTTTGAGGAGCCATTTTTAAATATGAGTACGAGCCGCATCCATCAAATGTGTTAAATACTCAAAACCTATTGGTTGCAATAAGCAGTTGGTTGAACCCTAGAGCATGAACAGAACATTTTGGAGTTGATGAAAGCAGACGTGGATTCATACCTTATAGTCCGGTAGAATTGAGATGATTCAGGACTCATTGGGGTTCCCCTCCTTCTGGAGGATTTGATTGAAAGTTCCTTAGTGTTTGCTGGCAGTTGTGATGTATTTTTTGTTTGACGATGTTGCTATCAGAGCTTTCACCGTGTCCACGCTCTGTTGGCTTTCATGCTATGGGTTTTTGTTCATTCCTTTGGGTTTACCCACAATTCCCTGTGTCTTAGTCCACTTCCTGCATTTGGTTTCGACCAAGCGAAAACCAGAGTGCTGTGTTCTGCCAGCGAGTCAGATGATCATGACAGAAATGTCCTTTTTAGACATTTTAAACTAGTGTTATCGACCGCCGGGAACGAACGGCAGTCAAACATGTTGCGCGTTTTCCCAGCATTCAAAACATTTGTAAAGAACTCCAAACTTTATTTTGTGCGCTCTGATAACTTCATCATGTATCCCCCAGTCGTCTTCTACACTGAAGTGTTTGGGTTCCCTGAGAAGACGTCTCCGATAGCTCAAAATCTGTGATTATTTTTCTATTACGCCTGGCTTTCATCCCCATCCCTGTGACTAATGTCCACTTCCGTCTTATAAACTCAAGAGGACTTTCCGCTCGAGCCAAATACCTCAGACGAGCATTTCACTGATCAAAAAGACTGCTGTTTTTTCTAATGAAATTTTTTTTTTTCTGTGTGTTCTCTCTAAATGTTCTCTCTCCCACGCACACACACACATATGTGAGTTTGTACCGCTTTGCGCTGTATATTTTCGTCTCATCTCAGGGGTATGAGATGCCGGCCGCCGTCCGTCGCCGTTCGCATCAAAGCACTGGGAGTTAATTAATCGAGGGATGATGGCCACCAGCCAAAGTCAACACGCATGAGCTCCTCCGGGCTTTTTCAGTATCATAACTTAAATCATGGTCTTAGAATGAACAAAGGAGAGAAGACGTTATATTTGCCTGGAGCAGGAATTTGCGATCTTTCTGCCTTACTTTTTTGAAAAATCCCTTTTGAGTAAACTGGTTCGACCATCCGACCTACATAAAATTGAGCAAACAGAATCTTGGCTCAGACTGAATATTTGCTCAGGTTATAACATGATACTGTATCGTGACCACTGGTTCACCCCGAAAGCCTTTCGTGTATCATCTGTTTCTCTCCGACTGCCGTGTGGGATTCGTCACCTTTGATACAAATAACTGTCTCTCCCTGCACTCGCTGGCGGAATTATTCCCTGGAAATAGCCATGACCGAACATCTGGTGAAACAAACACAGGGCAAGCTCAGTTGCAGTTTCGCTCTCCTGCCAGCAGCCTGTCGAGCTCGCCGTCTCTGTTGCTAATTTCACTGGACCATCAGCTCGGCCCCCAGAGCTGTGTGAGGCGCAGGGACGTCGAGGCCCCTGGAGATGATGTTGAGCTCGATTGTTCAATCATCTATTGGCACCTGTTGAAGTAAAATCACATTTTCCTGTCCCCATTTCACCAAATATTGCAGTATAGACGCGGAAAAACTGCGTATGAACTCGATTTTCATGGTTGGAGTTTTTCCGTTACTGAAAACAGACGGAGAGAAAATTGTTTGAGTTTTGTCTTTGTGCGCCACCGTGGATTTGAAGCCATCAAACTGAAGTGTTGACTTTCAGCTTTAATTCAAATCTTGCACTAACCATTTGCGAATTACAGTCAAGCCCCTCATTTTCAGGGACTCAACCGACGCAGTCATAAATACAGGGATTATTTTTAAAGCTAGCATGAAAATCCGGCGTACCAGGAACACTCTGACATCACCCAATGCTTTTAGTGCAGCTGTGTTCAGCTTCGGCTTTTTTGTGGCTCTTTCCGGCCTCGGTTTTGTCTCCATTTGGGTTGAGTGGACTGAATCTGCCATTAAATTATAAAATGTCTTTGCCTTTGAAATGTTCTTTAGTTGCACTCGCTGTATTGTTTCACTTTGTTGTCCATCTGTACTGTGAGTCACTCTGCTGTCAGTTTGGCTGAATGTGAGCAGACGGTGTCGCCCCCAGTATTTGTAAGAGATCAGGAGCCATTACGGCATGAAAGACTTTAAAAAAAAAAAAAAAAAAGGCTATTCTATTGAAATACAATGAGAGATCTATACAAGTTTGCAGGAACTTCTATTCATCATCAGTGAAAAGTTCGAAATCTGTGTGAGCCAGTGACCCATTTCATTATGTAAAATGAATTTAAAAAATGTCTTGTATTGTCTTAGTCCAGTCTACAGCATAAAATGATTGATGATAGATATGGCTGATTGATCAAGTAATGCTCCCGCTTTGACAGTAGTAATTTTGGATTCAATTTATAAATGCAAAATTGTCAAAGAGAATGAACTGTGAGGCAGCCAAATAGAGTTTAACTCATGCACATTCTGCACCTAAACAGTTTTATCACAGTAAAAGTGGAAATTTACCAACAACTGGAAATGACTGTGGCTTTTCAGGACTTACTCTCCATTCCCAGTTTATTTTGTACCTCTTAAATGTTTTACACTGGCAGTTTAACCTCCGTCCGTTTCCTACCTCAGACGCGTTTCGGAGCGCTGTTTAGAGAGAAGCAGCTACTGCCAGAACCCACATCCCACACTGCTCCCATTTAACTGGGAACCATGACGGCAGATCCCCCCCTGTGATTAAATGACCACAGTGACCACAGTCCACTCTGACCGGCACAGCCCGAGGTGTGAGATTACAAAGGGGGCACGGCTACGAATTAGCCCCGGGAGAAAGCTGCCCACACACACAATCACACACACACAGACACACACACACACACACACACACACACACACACACGCAGTGACATCACGGTGATGCACGCTGCTCCGCCCGCGCCCTTTCAGTCCATTGTTGACATCCTGTCCACATACTTCTGTGGTTGAGTAGGCCGGGTAATAAGCTAGAGAAAAAGGATATGAGTCCGCGAGGGGTAAATTAGGAATGCTTCTTTGAGTGACCGCTGAGTCACACGGCAGGAGGAATGCTGAAAATTTGGTGAAACCCTCCGAAAACTGATCAGCAGTCGCCCCCAATGAATAAGTAATTTCATTTCACAGCCGTCTGACTCGAGGACGGTTCGAAACGCGGGACAAAGCGCGTCTCTGTCCGTGCCCTCACACAACTTTTACACACAACGCAGTGTGGAAATCCATTAGCGACACTCGGCAGTCGATGACTTTCTGAAAGGATAATCCTCTTGTAGGATCAATTAAAGCACTTTTTTTGTCTCCTTGCATGTCCCCTCTGTCTATCTGATGTTCCAAAGCTCCCCAGAGGCTCGACCCGGGACCACAACCCGTGTCTTGGTTCCCTCTCCGCCCCCCTTCACCCTCTTCGCTCTGGCCTCCTTTCCTCCTTTCCTCCTCTCCCCCTCTTGAGAAACCACAAATAAAGTCATCCTCACATGATTAAAGGCCATGTGTCTCTCCTCCAATCTGCATGATTCAGATTATTCGAAGCCAAAACAAAGACCGAATCCACTGACAGGAGAATACAATCTCAGCTGAGTCAATATCAACCCCATGGAACATCAAACACATTAAATGAATTAAAGATGACCAAGAAGAGGCAAAATCTTTGCAATATGCAAATGGAAAACCTTTTTTTTTCACTGCCTTTACTTGGCACCCTTGTTAGCGCCCTTAACTACAGTCAGTAGATGATTGCTGAGAGTGTGGTGTCCAAGTGATGTGTCCCAAATCAGTTCCACCTTTTGAACAATCTCCACCAACCCTACTGGGAAAAAACCCCCCAAAAAACATTGCAAGTGGTAATTCTACTGATAAATAACTGTCATCAAATCGATGCAGAAATAAGCAAACATTGCAGTAATATCGCACATAAGAGATGCAGGGGTTTAGTCATTGGACCAACAAAGCAGATGTGTTGTCAAGAATCCAGACACAAGCATTGGCTTTTCATGACCAATCAGCACTAAAACGAAGCTTCCTATTGTAATAATCATTTTGAAACAGTAAAATTCCAATTTGCACAGGTTTTAAAGGGTTGTCGGTGCAGGAACGTCTCCATTTGCCTTGCATTGAGATATGATGACGACTGAGCAGCTAAGAGATGCATCCATCTACTCAGCAGAGATGTATAGACATAAGAATAATTATAAAGCATCTATTTTTTGGGGGGACATTAGTAGTATCGTGTAAAGTAATCGCGGTGTTTTCCTCCTGAAAGCAGTATGTCATCCTTGCGGCACGCTCTGCTCCGACCAAACTGGCTCCTCTGAGTGACTTTGAGCCTGCAGACGGACACATTACACCCTGAACACACTGGCACCATCTCAAGTCTCTCATTGGTCTGCCTTTGACTCGCCGGTCGGGTCCGGGCCAAGAAAAATGTTGTTGACCCGTTTGGAGGAGCTGTCTGCGGATGGGTTCAGCTCTACCGTGTCTATTTAAGTCTTTGTCATCATTCAAAAACTGGGGGGGGGGGGGG
>CAESWR010000772.1:54144-68010 GCA_903171835.1 Mullus surmuletus
CCCCCCCCCCCCTTTATTTTCTTGTATTTCCTGGTTTGGTTTGAGCAGTGTTTATTTTAGGTGTGTTTGTTTTCTCTGTTGTGCTGCTTCACTGAGTTATGTTGGTATGTCTAGTCATATCCTGGCCACTGTAGCTGCATGTTTTGCTGTAACCTATATGACTCGTGTGTGTTTGTGTGTGTGTGTGTGTGTTTTTGGGGATGGGGGGGTCATCGACAGTGCAGCAGTTTCTTGTCCTTCCAAAGAATCTCTGCATGGAGGTCCGCATTAACAGATGGTTTATAGCTCTGACAAAGCGGGTTGGAAGAATTGGTTTGCTGCTTTTGGTTTCTGTGTCTAATCGGCGCTAATTGGCGCGACGTGGCTCCTCTCGCGGAGGTTGGCAACATTGAGGCCTGCAGATCAGATCTCCCTCCGTGTCAGACAGGCAACCAAAGGGGCTTCCGGTGGAGCACACTAGAGAATTGGATTCTAAAGACCCACCAGCAGTGAATATACTTTGAAGTATAAATCTGTTGTAAGAACTTGATCTTGTCCCGCCCCTAAAATGTTGGTGTCGGCTTCTGTGAATGGAGGCGTCACTTATGCTCTCTGTGCTATTCAGGTTCGTTTTAGCTGTAAACGTTCATGAAAAACAACGATTTCACTGTTTTCAGCCGATCAAAAAGTGAAGGAAACCACCAGCAAATCATTTGGAAGCAGTCGAATCAGTGCCCAGTCACGTGTATTCGTCCCTTTGGCTGCTTTGAGAATGAGCGAAAATACACACGTTTTCTAAGAGCTTCCTCGTCCAAAAATGCAAGTGCAGAGTCACTGGCAGGTCAGCGAGGAGTTTCTGCTGTGAAAAAGCAGCAGAGTGCGCGAGGAAGGAGGCACGTTGGTGTAAGTGTGACTCTCATGTTTGGAGTGTTTGTCTTTCTGAGGCCTCGGAATGTGATAATTATGGCAGCCATAGTGGAATGGGCCCATAAAGTGGAGAGCTGAGCTCACATTACTGTGGGCGTGCGGAGCGGGAGAGCGTGGAGCTCTGGAGTCACATCAAAGCTCCCCGAAAACTAAATGAACAAGTTCACTGTTTTTCATCTGGATTTCGTTCCTAAATTATATTTTTCCCATTTTAGAACGTGATGTCTGGTTTTTAAAAGCGCCCTCCTTGATGTTCTAACCTGCTCTATATATCATTAACTGTGAATGTATTGAATTTATTTAACTTTGCAGTTTAATATGTTGCTAAAACCATTTTTGCTTGACCTCATCTCGCGTCGGCACTCAATCACACACTGAAGAGTTGTTTTGATTTAATTTTGCCGCTGAAGTAAACACATTCTTTTCACCCAAAATGTTTTTCCAACTAGTGAAGTGTTTTCCTTTATATTTTTGAGGAGGACTTTGACAAAATGTGCAGGCCTTGTTTTGTGTTGCGGGTTGTTTTTTTTCTTTAAACCACTAACTGCGAGATTCACATGCCGCTTCAGTGTGTGTGTGTAACATGTTGAAGTGCGGACCCGGGAGTCTGCACATCACTGCACCAAGGAGGTAACTCGTGCGTTTTGTGCGGAAAACCACCTGACTGCGAACTCCGGCGGTGTGATGGAGCGTCTCTCTCTCTCTCACTATCGCTGCCTCCCCCGGCTAGATTTCAGCTCCATCTACTCCAGCACAGGAACCCATAAATCGCCGCTCTGTGAAGCCCCCCTTTTTTTCCGGTGCTTGCCAGATTTTTTTGCGGATAGTTTTGGAGGGGAGCAGAGGCCGGATTTTCCGCTACGCGAGCAGAAGCTTCGCACGCTGCTGTTGACGAGACGCTCTTCGCAATCTGACCGATGATTGGTTTGACCCCGGGCTCTGTAATGATAGCTTATTTTAGAAGCAGTTACTCATTTAGCAGGCTTCATCCCACTGCTGTTTTGGTTTCAACGACAATAAAAACAGCTATGTGAAGCCTCTTTGCTTGGCACTTTGTAAACAAAAAAAAGAACACCCAGCTCTCCCGTCTCTGCAGGACTGCTTCACCGTCGAAGGGGAGGACCTGAAGCATGACTTTGAAAGGCTTCAGCTGGGGATGGAGATGGTGGGCTTTCTTCCTGCCACTCGCAAACAGTGAGTCACGCACACACAGGAGTAACTCGTTGGTTGCCCAAATATTCTTGCTCCAAAAACAAAGATAAAATCCAAAGATGTGTGATTTATTATGGAGATTTATTACGTACGTTCATGTTGTAGTTAGACGTGTGTGAGGTGTCATAGACAAGATGCAAGACTTATCGACAAATTGTAGAAACACGACATAAGTAGACGAATATTTCACCTTATAGGCCGAGTGAAGAACACACAGTTTGACAATATGCAACAAACATTTGTTAAAACAGAAAACATCAACAGATCCAAAGTCAAAATGGATCAGCTTAAAGGAACAATATGCAACTATTTTACCATCAATAGTCAAACGGTTCAACATCGAACATCACCATTTTTTGTCTTTGGAAACCGTCTGTAGAATCCAAATTTTATTCCTATTCCATCAATCATATTGCAAATATTTTGTAAAACAGGAAACCCATCATTGTCCGAAGCATCCGCTAACCTTTTATACAGCGTTTCCCTTCCCTTAGACAAGTGTCGCAGCTTTTTCACTCAGGAGTCCCGTCCTCTTGCAATTGCCTTTCTTCTGGCAACAACAGTTGCACAGAAACGTTGCTTTAATTAGCCGCCGCCTGTCTCTCTCTGCAGGATCTTTTCCCTGCTGTCGGCCATCCTCCACCTGGGCAACATCCGCTACAAGAGAAAAACCTACAGGGACGATTCCATCGACATCTGCAACCCCGAGGTTCTGCCGGTCGTCTCTGAGCTACTAGAGGTACTGCAACGCCACGCGCGGTCTTACCCCAAAAGACCCCTCTCGTGGTCTTATTACTGGGACCAAACCACATGCTAACAAAGACCTGCAAGTAGTGTGTTTTCTTGTTTGTCGCCAGTGGTTACAACAACAAACAAGAGTGGGGAGAGATAATCTGTAAGAAATCTACCACCAGCATATGAAAAATACTGAGTGCCGAATACAAAATCACACCACAACAATTTTCCATAGGTTTTGTTTGTCTTTTTGCTGCTCATCACGTCCTCCAAGCCTTTGTTTAGTGCACTGCATAAATCAGACACCATCCCAGAATGTTTTTCTTGTCATACTTTATCTATTCGTCTCCACAGTCATGGTGAGATGGGCAGCACTCTTTACACTGCCGCCAATGTTTAGGTTCCTGGCAGCCTCTGGGAGTTAATAAATACACACCAGAAGCTAATGTTTACTTTCCATACTGTGGAAAATGTGGTTTAATCATTGGATAATTACTCTTTGTGGATGATTACATAATGAAGTGACTGAACTGGCAGTTATTCATTACAAGAGAATGGAAAGAAGTTTTTTTTTTTAGCTCATTCTGCTACTTTTGTATATGATTAGAACACATTAGAGCTCATTTCTGTCTCACTGTTGCGAGCAGGTCAAAGAGGAGATGCTGTTTGAGGCGCTGACGACTCGGAAGACCGTCACTGTGGGAGAGAAGTTGATTGTTCCCTACAAACTGGCAGAGGTGAGACTTGGTGTGAACATTAAAGAGAAATGCCATCACGTAATACCAAAAAAAGTGTTTCTGTTAAGATAAAATGAGCTGGAATGAAAGCTCATTGATATAATAAGATTGATTGAGTATGACTTTTTCTAGAGTTGTACAAGTTCTACTTTTTGACTATATTGAGGTCTTCAAAGGTCTGAAAATGCAGTGATTGCATTTTGCAAAGGAGAGCAGAATCTGTCTGTCTGTCTGTCTGTCTGTCTGTCTGTCTGTCTGTCTGTCTGTCTGTCTGTCTGTCTGTCTGTCTGTCTGTCTGTCTGTCTGTCACCACCTTTACAGGCTGTAGCCACGCATAAATCTGCACATGGTCACTTGTCTCTCACACACGCACACACACACACAGACACATGCACAAGGTCTTTCTGTGTGTTTGGAGAGAAGGGAAGGCATTTCAAGCAGCTTTCTTTGAGACCCCCAGCTCTGAAAACAAACACATGTCACGGTCTGCAGATGAGAATTGTCTGAAATAGACGAGCGAACACACGACTGCACAGACAAACACGGACGATTCGCCCAGTAAACACATTTCCTCCGTTGTGTTCTGTAGTATTTATGTTTGTAGGACTTCAAATTTCGGTGATGTCACATATTTCCTCAAACACACAAGCCAGGCTGTGGGCTCGGTCACTCTCCTATTTTCCAAAACAAATTTCTCTGAATAATCACCCAGAGGAAACGCATCAGCAGTACTTTTTTTTTTTTTCCACAAACAATGTGCCAGAGCGCGGCGGTGCAGAGAGGCGGCGCTACACGTTCCCATCGAAATGACAACAATCTCATAAATGGCCGTTGAGTGTTTAGGATCGGCGTCATGTGAACAAACAGTGATTGTTGTTGCAGCGCACTGGGTGGTCTCAGTGTAAATATTGGTCTAATAGTCACAACAATCCTGCTGCCTGCTAAGTGAAATCATACACTTTTAAACCTCAAAGAAATCTGAGCAGTTCCGTAATGACTTTTCTCCATTTGCTCAGAGTTATTGGGCCATTTCCCTGTTGAAGGTTTTGAGTCCGACTTCCTCTGACTAATGAAGAGCTCATGGGTCGTCGGGGAGCGGCGTGACAGTCCGTCCCAGCCCATGAAAGGCACATTGGATTTGAGGGTTCTAAAGATATCCCGCTCGATTGTTTGGAAACAAAGGGATTGTTATTTTGAGGAGCCACTTCACGATATGATTTGTTTTTGAAGGCACCTTTCACCTCTGCCGGGGTCAAATCTTTCCACGGTTATGTGAAATCACAGTTTTGTTTTCCTCCATAATTTCCATAAGAGCTTTCATCAAGCACATCTGCGATCATGAAACAAAAACACTGATTGTATTTTGCATGGGAAAAAAAGCGGCAAAAGTTTGGAGCTCATATTTCCATAAGACGCTAATGCTCCTGTGTGAGAGTTTGGACGTTCGTGCCGTCTAGGACGGACGGGATTGGATTGGCATTGGTTATGATGAGTCAACGTGATGAGCGTTATCCAGGCTAATGGCATTAATATTGGCACAGAGAAATCCTGCTGCATGGCACATGGTGAGGGTGCTGAGCAGGTCTGTGACCCAGACGTCTGCCCAGACTGCAAACTCAATTATTGTATTAGTACTCACACCATTTTGGCTTCTGTAACAAGCCAGTCATAATAGCCAGGGTGAAGTTAAAAAAAGAAATGTGGAAACGCCCCTATTAATACCTTTTCATACTTGAACTGTACAAAAAAGCTGACAATGAAGTGTACTTTTTGCAGTACAGTGCAGCACCTCCGGTTATTGTAATGTCTCAGTGATGATTATTATATATCTATTCTAATTCCACTAAGACACAATTCTAAAAAATCCCACTTTTTCTCCCATTAAAAGATGCAAATATTTGATAATAAGGATAACAAGGATCTGGTAAATGGATGTCACGGTATCACTTTTTGGCAAAGGAAGTGTTGAAGAGATGTGACACACTTTTAAACCTGTACATATATCCTTATACTTTGACCTTATACTGCCCCGTTATGTGTGTACTTCCAGGCAGGGACAGTGCGGGACTCCATGGCCAAGTCTCTGTACAGCGCTCTGTTTGACTGGATCGTCTTCAGGATCAACCACGCTCTACTCAACATCAGGGACCTGGAGGAGACCACCAAGGTGGGACGATGAAGCCACAAATTAAAGACTGATCTTCTTTAAAGTATTTCACTTTCCAGCATATATAAGCAACGATTAGTGTTGACTTTGTTGTTGTCCTCCTGCGTTGGATGCTCGTCCTCCCTAGATCTTGTCCATCGGAGTGCTGGACATATTTGGTTTCGAGGACTATGAGAACAACAGCTTTGAGCAGTTCTGCATCAACTTCGCCAATGAGCGTCTCCAGCACTATTTCAACCAGCACATCTTCAAGCTTGAACAGGTGAGGCAATAATGGGAGGAGCTTTTTTCAGCACGGTTTGGAGGTCCTTGGAGCTCATTCACTGTAAAACTGCGTCATTTCTTGGCTGCAATCATTTCCAACAAAGTCATCCAACCACAGCACATACGTTACATTGACGTTCAAACAAGGGGGGGTTACAATACTTCTTCCTTTCGCCGCCTAATGGTAGATGCATGTTTGTGGAAGCGAAACAATTAACATCAAAGGGCTTTTTACAGTCCCGATCCAAACAATTTGCCTGTACTGTAAGTTAAACATAGTGTTTACCTTGAGAGTAAATCACCGGCCTGCCCTGACACGTTTGAGATGCATCCGCTGCTCGAAAGCTGCTGTGCAGTTTTTGGGCGGCGTTCACAGTCATCGTTGTTTCCACAGAAGCCACTGTTGACGAATCTGGTTTCTCGATAATTATGAAATGGCTCTGCCAGTTTTTACCTTGGGGATCAATACTTCTGTTTCTGCAGCCTCGCATTGTAAGTGCATGTCAGGAGAGGAGGCTTGAGGTTGGGATAAATCAAGTACATGTCAGAGAGAGTTTTGCAAGTAATTGTGCAATGGTGACGTCTATGTGGCCATACTTCCACATGGAAACTTGATTCATCCTCCGATGCCGGAGGAGATGCCGACACACAGGTTGACTTTTCCAAATAGCTTGGGATATTTCCTTGAGTTTTCACACACACACTCCGTCTATGAGATGGCAGCAGAGTGACTGGACTGTGCGTGGAAGATCTATCTTCTTTCATTGGCGCGTCTTGTAAAAGTGCAGAGAATCAGAACTAGCCATGAAGCTCAATCACATCCAAGCTCGGGCCACATCTCGCCATCTGGCAGACCAAGTAGATAGACCAGGGGTGGGCAATTATTTTGTCTGAAGGGCCACATTGGATTTTAGATCTTGAGGAACGGGCCGGCCAGGTGGTACGGGAAAATGACCCCCAAAGGAGGATTGGAGGTTAACTACAAATGGTGCTTGATGGACTATTGAGAGAGAAAATTATTTTGAAAAGCCTGTAAATTGGTCCAACCAGAGATGGATGATGAAGCTCCAAATGATGTTTGGCTCCACCTTCTTGAGAGGACATGTTAGCATGCTAGGTGAGGGGGGGGGTCTGACTCTTTTTCTAACCAATCAAGCTGAAAACCTTCTGAATTTGGCTTTTGGAGAGATTATTGTGAAGGCTCCGCGGGCCGGATTGAATAGTTCATCAGGCTGCATGTGGCCCCCGGGCCTTAGTTTGCCTTTTGGCCTCATTTACCGAAGAACATAAACTTTCAAAATATCTCAAAAATTGTAAATGTATTCTTATCATGGTCAAAATGTGTAAAGGGCATTAGAAAATCGCTCCTGTTTTGTAACTTAGGTTTTCATGATTGATTTTCCTGGAATGTTTACAATTGACCTCGTTACGGTCTCCTCCCTGGCTGAGATTCCCGGGAGCTGGTCGTGTGCGCTGTTGTTGGACACACAAACCCGGCTCACTCCACATCCACACCCAGCACTCTTTTCTCTAACATGTAAACTCTCAGGGAAACACATGTTGGAGCCAAAAAAGGAGGTGAAAGGTTCACATTCACGGACACACAACAGTCAGAAGCCCGGCTGATCCTGTATCCTATACTCTATTACATAATCACCAGCACTCAGAGCGGAGAGACGCAGCCCCTCGTCGAGTTTACAAAACTCATCAGAAACACTCAGCCTGACTCAAACCAGGCCAATGACAGAATACAATCAGTATCTTTGTAGAAAAAAGGAACCACTGTCAATAGTAAATTAGCACTGAACTATAACAGCTGGCGGAAACTCTGCCAAAGATGTTACATAGGAAACAGATGACTGGAAAAATCGATAAAAGCAACAGAGGCGGCCAGAAAGCCTCTGAAAACGCCTGGACGAGGATGGAGTCACCGTGCCTTGTGTTTCCAGCGGAGCCAGCTGCTCCACTCGCTGGTGTGTGCGCCATCGCAGCAAATATGTGTTCGTCTTTCTGGCCAGCCATTGGCATAGCGGGAGCATTTAGGAGCCAAATAGTTTGCTTAAGAGCGCAGAATTTCTGTTTCACATATAGAGACGCTGCAGCTCAAGTGATGTTGATTAAACAGTGGAATGTGCTTGGACTGGAATAACCTCCACATCAATAATCATGATAAAAAACAAGGGTGATGTAACGCCACACAAAGTGAACCCGTAAACCATGGATTTAAAGTGACAAATTGGATGTGATTGAGGCTATAGTTCTGGAATTTTTTTGTTTAAGGGGAATTTTTTTTCTTCTTTTATGATTTCAATTTGAATCACATGGATATCAGAAAAATGCCTCTCTCATCCAAATATGGGGAAAAAATGAGCCGAATATATTCCGATCATTGCAACTTTATGCAACCTTGGACACGCGCCACTGAAAGACGAATAAAGAAGAAAGGAAAATATTTTTAAATATTATTAGATAAGCTTAGATGCTTGAAAGATCTACGGTACATTCAACAATTATTTAGATTATTATTCAAAGTGGAGGAAAAACGCAATTGAATTCAGTAACTGCCTGGCAAGCCTCAACATCGCATGACACACACACACACACAAGCACACGCGTTTGATTGCAATTGTTTTAAATTACAACCAGTTCTCTGTTGTTGATCAGCACATGTCGCCCAGCAGCCATCCTTCCACAAAGCTGGAGGTGGATTTCTTGGCTTGTTTAAGGGAGTGAAAGCGAGTGAGTCACAATGATTTTAAAACATGGCGGGGGGGGGATACAATATCCTGTACACTATGAGGCAATCCAGAAGAACACCCCCTCAGACCGCAGCCTAGTGATTACCAAAGTGTTGAGTCAGCAGCCATCTGACACACCAATTGGAAAGCGTGGGCCTCACAAATGTTTATTCCAGGGCTGCTTTATGACTCCACCGCACAGGTGTTCTCCACAGCGGCTTCTGCCCCGCTTCCTCTCTGGAGTGTCATCAAAGTAAACATCTCAATTTAATACTCTGGATTTATTATCATCAAAGGTGTTGCGTTACTACAAGTTTGTTTTTTGTTTTTTATCGACGGACAAACCTTTGTGGAAACGCACACAAAACAGAAATACAGGCAATAGGAAATACTTGCAAATAAGGCAGTAATCCCAAAAAGGTCCTTCAGAGAAACATGCAAAAGATTGGAATACGCTGCAAGTTTTAAAAAGAAAAATGGGATAAGTGGCACGAATGCATAAATGGAATTGTAAATAATAAAAAAAAGAATTTGAGCTGCAGAAGCCATTCTCTCGCCACCTTCAGAATACATTTAAAGTGACGCTCCTCTGATGTTACCAGGAGAGCTTTTCCATGTTCTTCACAGGCATTAAGGGCGCACTCGTTTTTAAAAGCCAGCCCAAAGTCTGTGCGGCTGCTGTGAATCTGTGGGACACTGTCATGGCCAGGGCACGGTGGGAACAGCCATGGCGGTCGACCCTCCTCCGCTACTACTTGGGCAAAAAACCTAACCGAAAAATGCTGTTTTTCATTACCAGAAGAATATACACGACTTACAATAAGCCAGTGTGAATAAAACTGAAGTGTCTCCCAAGACCGCACTGCTGGTTAGCGGGCGCTCGCTCTATATTGACGCGGAGCTGCCCTAAAAAAAGCCCTAACTTTATATGTCTGCTGATTCTTAAGTATTTTAGTGATTAATATTATTAATTTCTTTTTAAAAAATGGCAAAATGAGCAGTGAATGTGATATAAAAGATCTATGGGGATCCCTTTTTTTTCCCATCGTTACTCAGCTTATGTGATTTGCAGGTGCAGCGTCCGTCAAGCAGCTGTCGCCTTTTTAAACGCTTTTCAACCTCAGTTTTTCCGTGGCCATAGACATAACGGAAAGGGCTTGTTTCCCACAGACTCAACACCGTCTCCTCCGTCTTGTGAAACACAAAAGTGCAAGCGCTTCCTCTTGCTTTCGTAACATCATCAAAACTTTTCAGTCGGGAAGGTCGTCTTGCTTTTTTTTTTTTTCAGTGTTGCTCTCTGTGAACTTTATGCAGCACAGAAACTGCCTTCAAACAACAATTAACTTGATTTTTTTCCCCCCTGACTGAAGATGGGATCAGAGAGGAAGGAGAGTGATTTTTATTAAACGTACCCTAGATTAAGGTCTTTATTGGCTAAATCTCTTTCCCAGGAACACAGGAAAATAACATACATGGGGGAAGAACATCACTAAATGCTCCGAATGCTTCTCTCATTATTAAAGCAGCAAGAGGCCAGGAAAGATCTAAAGTGTTTCATGATACAGTGCGACGACATGAAAGCATGCATGCAAACAACATTGTTGCCTCGGCGAAAGAATTTCGAACGGCCCTGACTTACACAGGACGGCTGTTTTTGATGAGACCTTCCCGTGTGACTGCAGAACTGCACACAACCAGAGCTCTCGGATCGCTGGGACGACAAATCCACAGTGTTTTCCTGTAGATCTACAGTGTTTTCCTGTAAATCTACAGTGTTTTCCTGTTTATTTCATGCATAGACGTGTTGAAATAGAGCGGCCTGATTCAAGCGAGGAGCTCCCACAAGAGTGTTTTAAGTTGGGTGTGGAATGTTTGACAATAACCGGGCTCTCTGTCGGCGTCTCCCTCAGGAGGAGTACAGGGCCGAGGGCATCAGCTGGCGGAACATCGACTACATCGACAACACGGGCTGCATCACCCTGATCAGCAAGAAACCCACCGCGCTCTTCCACCTCCTGGACGAGGAATGCAAGTGAGTCGGCACGGCCTGTTTTTGTTTGCTCGCCTCACAAACCGGAGGGAGGGGTCTCGAGTCAGCCCCCTCCCGACCTGGAGAAACCACGAGAAACACGACAAGGTTTAAAATGACCAGTGTTGGGGTAGTCACTCATAAAAAGTCATTTGTTACTATTAATTAGTTACTTTGGTTAATTGTAATGAGATTACTTTACTAGTTACTGCATTTCAAAAGTAACTTCGCCACTTATTACTTTACTTTCCCGTTTCTTAATTTTCTCAAATCAATCTCTCTATAGCACTTGAAAGTGCCATATGATCACACGATGCATTGTGGGTCGGAAAGCGCCATCTTCGCAGGCAACTTTCTTTGTTTACATTCGACACAGTGAGAAAAAAAATGACCTAAGAAAGGCTCCAAAGGCTCCATATCAAGAAAAAAATTAAAATAAGATGGAATCGATCCTTATGAGCAGCGAAACTGCCAACCACCTCAACAGATCAGAACTTTGCACAAAGGGAAACACGGCTGAGTTAACGCAGAAAATCACGTTCCTATTGTATAGTAAAGTAATTTAGTTACCGATATTTTTTAGTGTAGTGACTTCCATTGCTTCGTTAACCCAAAAAGTAAGTATAATCCGTTACTTCATAGTTACCCCCAACACTGAAAATGACAATTAGTTATTATTACCAGTACTCGAATGAGGGGGGGGGTGAGGGGGCAGGGCATCCCCCTCTGAAATAACCCCCTTTCGAAAATGGCCATCCCCCCTTTCCATCCCTTATGTCATTTTATCAATGCACGTGGTATTACTGCTTTTTTAACATTGATTTTGCGCATATTGAGTAAACTGTATTTCAGTTAATCGTATGTTGTTTTAGGAGCATGATCGTTATTTTTATGCTTTAACAATGATCAAAAGGGACAGAGAAGGTCTCACAACTTGGGTACTGGGTATTACCGTGACAAGGCTGACCCACCCCTGTTCTCTTTTTAGTCAGACTATACTTACACTCTACTAATACTTTTTACTGGTATTTTCAGAATGTTAAAGTGGGTAGCATGAACACGAAAAAACTATTCTAATTCTACTTCTACACATCTGTGCTCTCGTCCGACCGAAATGGAAAATATGCTAAGCGTTCATGTGCATCTCCTCATATTGAATGAGGATCTTAATCACAATAACATGATTATACCCGCCGCTGCACGTCGGCACCGCCCACACACCAGCCCTGCGAAACGTCTGACGAAGCGTACCTTTGTGCCGAGCGCCTGCTGCGACTGTGGCTATTTTTCACAGTGCTCCTCCAGTTTAAACTGCCCCCTGATCTCCATTTGGACACCGAATCAAATTCCGCCCACTTTGAATAGCTGGAAAGTTCTTTGGCCGTGTTGTTTTTACGGCTCAGATTTCACTCTGCTCCAAAACCCCTGGTGTCCCATTCTCCGTCTCCCTCTCCGCCTTCCAGTAACCGGCAGGGTTTCTGGCTCTTGGTGCTGTTAGGAAACAAGGAAGCGGGGGCGAAAAAAGTGAATGAGGATCAGTTTAAAGTGATAATCCCCAACCTGTGATGACCAGGGATAAGATGTCAAAACCTGTTAGCGATGAGATCGTGTTACGAACACTGATGATGTAGCATAATACATACAATAGCGTACGTGAGCGATATTCAAAGCGTGTGGCGCGGAGCTCCTCTCTGACCCCGTCTGTCTTTTTTTCCCAGCTTTCCTCAAGCCACCAACCAGACTTTGCTGGACAAGTTCAAGCGGCAGCATGAGGGCAACAGCTACATTGAGTTCCCGGCCGTCATGGAGCCGGCCTTCATCATCCGCCACTATGCTGGCAAGGTCAAGTACGGCGTCAAGGTCAGTGCTACACTCACTGTTGGCCCCTTTTATTGGTTAAAAAGCAAACAAACAATACACATTAACAGTTTTGGACTGTATTTATCTACCTGTAGTGAAAAATAATTCTAATATGATGAGTATTTATTTATGATGTGACCATTAAAGGGAGTTTTGCCGGCACCTGCAGTCGAGTGCGTGCTTTTGGGGCATTTTTTGGGTCTCTGTAAATATACATTTAATGCAGAGCTGCTGCTCTTTGTTAAAACGCCTTGACATAACAGTTGGCATAACATCAATAAAATAATGTAGGTCATATATGAGCGATTCTTATTAGACAATGCAAGTTTATTTGTACAGCACAATTCAACACAAAAGTGCTTTACATAAACATTAAAACCAGCAAGACACAATTGAAAACAATAAAAACAGTCAATTAAAAATAGAAATAAGATAAAATAAGATGCAGCAGGATATATTATTATGGATTCATGCTGTTGCTTCGGTAACAAAAGCCCTTTTTTAACTTCTCATCTGCTTCCTGGCTCTCTGGCGTCACATGCAGTGAAGCCCCCTGAGATGATGTGGTGACATCAAAAAATGTGGTGACAAAAAAAAGCAAACTTGAATACTTTTGTTCATGCATTTTTCCCCCCCCGTCTCTCTCTCACACACACACACACACACACACACACACACACACATGCAGGACTTCCGAGAGAAGAACACAGACCACATGCGCCCCGACATCGTGGCCCTGCTGAAGAGCAGCAAGAACGCCTTCATCTGCAGCCTGATTGGCATTGACCCGTCTGCCACCTTCCGCTGGGCGGTCCTCAGGGCCTACTTCAGGGCCCTGGTGGCTTTTAGACAGGCTGGCAAGAGACACACGCAGAAGAAGACTGGTGAGTGCCTCCGCCGGCTCCGTGCAGCAGTTCGGGCGAGTCGGAAAGGCAAGAAAGGGAGCACTTACCTCGGAGCAGAAAATTCAAACGCAGCCACTAATTTTGTATTGTTTATACATTTACGAAGCACATTTGTCCATATTTAGATATAGACAGAAGGCAGAACGATATTAAAAAAAAATCTGCGTAGCTCTAGGAAATGCACCCAAAGTAATCCCCAAAGAAGGAAGGGATTTATTTTTCTATTTTAAAACTGAAGGATTATTTGATTTCTTTAGCCTCTTTGTGTTGCTCCTTATTTGTCACCAGCAGTATAAAAAAAAAAAAATCTCAT
>CAESWR010000772.1:181653-197967 GCA_903171835.1 Mullus surmuletus
GTGTGTGTGTGTGTGTGTGTGTGTGTTGTGGTGTGGGATGGGAGTGTGGCAGTGTGTTTGAAGTCTAGTCTATATTGTACACTAGTTGTAGTCTCACCCATTCATTTGTAACCAGCGGTCATTTTTGCCCGGGAACACCATGAGTGTATATAAGTCCAATAAAACACACAAAAAGTGAAAAAATAAAAAAATTGCTAATTAATTTGATGTGTTCTGAAGCCACGTGTGAACAAAGTCATGGAACCTTTTGACAAACAGATTAAATTAACTGCAACTTTTTAAGAGAAATCACACCAAACACAACAGGAGGGTTGACGAACAGTTAGAGCAGTGTGTGAGTGTGAGTGTGTGTGTGTGTGTGTGAGTGTGTGTGAGTGTGTGTGACTGTGTGTGTGTGAGTGTGAGAGACTGTGTGTGTGTGTGTGTGTGTGTGTGTGAGTGTGAGTGTGTGTGAGTGTGAGTGTGAGAGACTGTGTGTGTGTGTGTGTGTGTGTGAGTGTGTGTGAGTGTGAGTGTGAGAGACTGTGTGTGTGTGTGTGTGTGTGTGTGAGTGTGTGTGAGTGTGAGAGACTCAGGCCGGCCCAGTAATGTGGTCCCTGCATGCAGGCCGAGCGTGCGTGTGGAGATGCGAGCAGCGCTGCGCCTGGCAGTGGTGGCCGTCCCCATGGGTGTGCTGCTGTCCCGCACCATGGCCTGGATGTCCAGCGGCAAAAGCCACCCGGAGCTCGTCAGCAGGCTGAGAGGTAGAGGCGGCCGTTTGGGGACCCAGAGCCACACACACACACACACACACACACCTCACACCCACTTAATGTCCCAGTTAATGAGTTTGATACTGAGCATGTGATGAAGCAGGATTATGAAAACTACTAGAGAAACGGCAATATCTGTCATCTTAACCCTTAAGAGTTCCTGGGGATTTTTATTGGCAAGTTAGTGGGTCCAAATTCTGTAAAAACATGTTATTTGATATGTGTCTTTCAGGCTGGAGCTGATTAACAAGATATAAAAAATTCTGTCACTGCAGAAAAAAAATAAGCCTCAAATTCAATGTTGCTGCTAATCGTTGATCATCTGAGGCTCTAATGATAATAATAATCATCAAATCCTCCTTGAATTGCATTGGATGGAAATATTTGCATTGGGTTTTTTTTCTTCAATTAAAATACTGTGGAGTTACGTAAACAAACTGGCATTTAGAGGGTTAAAATCCCCCCAAAGAATTAATATTTGAGACATGTATTTCATGACTGAATCATTTAAAGTGGAAAAAATACTAATATATGTTGTTTTTACAGAATGTATTTTTTGTCCTGAGGGACGAGAGTAGAACACTTTCAAACAGGAAATGAACAGAACTTCAGTGACGTGTCGGCAGCTGCTGTATATGACGACATGTCTTTCAGATCACGGCGTGATCCACAGTGACCGAGTGTTCAATGCCATGCTGGCCACGGACCGAGGGATCTACTCCAGAGATTATCCTTACGCTGACTCTCCGCAGTCCATAGGTCTCTGATCCCAGACGCAGTTCACTCACATGAACACGAGCGGTTAGTTTACCGTGAAACTAGCGAGTGTGTGTTGTTTCTCCTCTCAGGATACAGAGCGACCATCAGCGCGCCACACATGGTAAGTACTGGCAGGTGTAACAACGTGCTGCAGTGCAGGCGGCAGCAGTAGATGCTTCATCACTCACTGGCGTTTGTGGGCTCGCCGCGGCAGCACGCGCACGCTCTGGAGCTGCTCAGCGACAAGCTCACCGAGGGGGCGTCGGCGCTGGACGTGGGTTCGGGGAGCGGCTACCTCACCGCCTGCTTTGCCAGAATGGTGAGTTTACTGTTCGCTTCGGCCTCCGCGTGCTTCTGTCCGCCTGCATGACGCTGCTGTGAGCTAAAACACGCCACTGAGTGCGGCTTCCTGTGTGTGCAGACGGGAGCCAGCGGCCGCGTGGTCGGAATCGAGCACATCGATGAACTGGTTCAGATGTCAGTCAGAAATGTTCAAGCTGACGACCCGGAGCTGCTCACCTCTGGACGCATCAAACTCATAGGCAAGTCACCACACGGACGGCTCAGCAAACGCTCCCAGCACGACCACATAAGAGTCCCATCTGTGTGTGTGTGTGTGTGTGTGTGTGTGTGTGTGTGTGTCCACAGTGGGAGACGGGAGGCTGGGGCACGCGGAGGGCGCGCCGTATGACGCCATTCATGTGGGAGCAGCTGCAGCTACTGTTCCTAAAGCCGTAAGTATCTTCTGATCTAGAAGGAGGGAAGATCGTTTACTGTGGGTGTCCCGACCTTTTCCCGTCCGATGTGATGCCGATATTGCAGTCTTGAGTATCGGCCAGTACCGATATCTATCATATCAGCAGGAATCACACCTACTTTTCTGACTTATTTTGTAGTATGGAATGTTAGAAAAGGCTTTAATCAAGTGATGTTACTCAAACAGAGAACAATCGTCAGCAACAGAAGTTATGAGAAAAACTGACCCATTGATTATTAACCAGCGGTTTATATATAGAAGCTCTGGAGTGGAGTCTGGAATGGACTGCTTATATCGGAGTCCTTTTATTGGAGATTTTAGATGCAGGCTGATATAATCCCATACTGCTGACATCGGACCGATCTCCAATATCAGTATCGGATTGGGACACACCCCTATTCTTCTTTAAGGCCCATTTGCAGAGCTGCTTGTCGTATTCCGGGCCATGCTTTGGTGGCTCAGGCTTTTGGAAATCCAAACAAAGACGTGCCTCGCCAGTGTGCCGTGGAAGCCCGCAAAGCCGGACCAAAAGGCTCGCCAAGATGATGCTTTTAGATGGTCGATGCATTGCCCTGGCAGCCATCTCTGCTGACACCTTTGTCTGTGCCCTCTCTCTTGGGGAAGCTGTTGGAGCAGCTGAAGCCGGGCGGGCGGCTGGTCCTCCCAGTGGGTCCTGACGGTGGGAGTCAGGTGCTGGAGCAGTACGACCGGCAGAGCGACGGCACCTTCCTCAAGAGAGCGCTGATGGGAGTGGTCTACGTGCCCCTGACGGACAAGAGGCACCAGTGGCCCGGGTTCGTCACCACAGCACCTTTCCAGGCCCATATTTAACCCTTAAGAGTTCCTGGCGACGCTTTTTGTCCAGACATTTTATGACCATTTAGAGGGTCCGAGAAAAAACTCTTCATAAAAATAATCTATGACCCATCTGAAGCTCTTACAATAATGATAATAAGTCCTCCTTGAATTGCATAGTATTTTTTAATCAAAATACTGTGGAGTTACATAAACAAACCCCCAAATAATTAATATTTGATATATGTATTTTCGCTTAAAGTGGAAAAAATACCTATAATTATATTTACAGTAGTTTTTAGGGAGGGGATGTTTTTCGTTCTCAGGGACGATTGAGAAAGTCTTTTAAGGAACTCTTAAGGGTTAATAAAGGGAGGAAAAGTGTATTGATGGAGGTTTATCTTGCCCACCTGTTGTTGCCCCTGACGACTCCGGTGCTCTTTGTCTCCTCAGCGGTGAGCTCTGACTGCAGTGTGGTTGCCCCTGCAGGAGGTGGCGACGGTGCTGCGTCTGCTGAGGCCCGATGTCTCCTCAAGGCTTCACTGAGCTCCAGACTTGTGGCCACCTGCCCTGTGCGGCCGTCACCTAGCAACCTACAGGGAGATCTCCCTCTGTTTGCCGGAGCAGATTGTCTTCCCCGAGTGCTTAAACAGTGAGCCACTGAATGCACCACTGAACGGCCCCCCTGATTACCCAGAATGCTCGTGGGAGACAGTGATGAAGTGGATGATGGAGAAAAAAAGGTTGCCTGTGTTTCAAGCCATTTTTTGTAGGAAAGTTTGTGGATTTTTTAAAAAGTTTGCACTTCCTGCTTGCATCCCCCCAGAATGCACTTTGCTGGACGCTTGCGCTTCACAAGTCAGTTAAACCTTAAATCTTTCAAATCTTATAGGAATAGTTTGGCTTTGAATGCAGTCTGAGACGAGGGCAAACACAAGCTAATATGTTTATAACAATTGAAATAATGAGAAATAAGTGATTTCTATTGTATGATCAGACCTGCTAACTATGTCCTGTTTGATTTTGCGAGATTGTGCCAAACGCAATTAAGGCAGTTAACACGGAGACAATTAATATGATATTATGTGTTCCTTCATTCAATTTATTAATAAAATGTGCACATGTGCTCAGTCATCGGAGTGTGTTTCTGATACGTCTCTTCTTGTGATGGAAGGAGCGACCAAATCACAGCAGCCAAACTTTGTTCACATAAAGCGATGAATAAACCGTAGCTGGAACCCGTTAAAAGGAAACATCTGTCTACAATCACATCAACAACATCGTCCTGAGGGTCAACGATTAGCAGCAACAAAAAAAAGAGCTTCTAAACGGTCAACAAAACGTCCCCAGGAACTTCACAGTGTAACGTAAGTTCGAACTACACCGCCGTCTGATGAGACTACACGTTGACGTCATCAGGGCGCGCCCGGTGTGGAAGGAGGACCCAAAGCGGAGGCGATGCATGTGGGTCTCACGGTCAGAGGTTTGAGGAGATTCACAGCTGATGTTTGTGTTCCACAGCGACTCAAAGACACACAAACTCCAGCGAACCGAACCTTCGCCTTCAGCGGCTCCGGGTTCCAGGAAACGGCGCAGTGGAGTCGGAAGTGGCGCAGTGAAGGAGCCGCGTCGCTCCTCCGCCTCATCCGCCTCCGAGCCGAGGCGGACCGGCGTGGCTGCTGCTCGGGGTTAGGGAGCCGGAGCCGGAGCCGGAGCCGGAGCCGCGCGGCCGTGCAGCCCGGGGCCGGAAGCTCCGCGGCGATGGAACCCGGAGCCGGAAGCTCCGCGGCGCCGGCGGACGAAGCCAAAGAAGGCGGGAAACGCAAGAGCGACGAGCCGGACGAAGCTGACGCGGGTGCGCGGGGGAAGAGACGCAGGGGCGCCGGGGGCAAGAAGCTCCGCCCGGGGGAGAGGTACGTCCCGCCCCCGCAGAAGCGCAACCCCGGGGTCAGCTTCAGCCAGCAGCACTTCACAGAGACCTCCTACTACTTCGAGGGCGGCCTGCGGAAGGTGCGACCCTACTACTTCGACTTCAAGACCTACTGCAAAGGTCGCTGGATCGGGAAGAGCCTCCTGGACGTGTTCAAGAGCGAGTTCCGCGCAGAGTCCATCGAGTATTACCAGGAGGCCGCCAAGGAGGGCCGCATCCGGCTCAACGACGCCCCCATCCAGGACCTGTCGGTGGTCCTCAAGGTGGGTTCGTCCCCGCAGGTCCCGGCTCCTCCGGAGGTCCGACAGGCGTCTGACTAATGTTCAATCTCTGCCGTCTGCAGAACAACGACCTGATGAAGAACACGGTGCACCGCCACGAGCCCCCCGTGGTGGGCAAACCCCTGGAGGTGCTGGTGGACGACGGCGAGGTGCTGGTGGTGGATAAACCCGCCTCCATCCCCGTGCACCCGTGCGGACGATTCCGCCACAACACGGTGATTTTCATCCTGGGCAAAGAGCGCGGCCTCACCGAGCTGCACACGGTGCACCGGCTGGACCGGCTCACCTCGGGGGTCCTGCTGTTCGCCAGGACGCTGGAGACCTCCAAGAAGCTGGACCAACTGGTGAGAGACAGACAGGTACGTCCTCGCTCCACCACGCTCGCTCTCAGGGGATCTGGCTTACGATGCAGTGGTTTCATCTAGAAGAAGGAAGGAAGGAAAGATGGGAAGCAGGGAGGAAAGACTGAGGGAAGAGAGGAAGGAAAGGAGGGAGGAAGGACAGAAGAGGAAGGGAGAGGAAAAAGAGAGATGAAGGAAGGAGGCAAGGAAGGATTGGTGGCAGGAAGGAGGGAAGGGACAAGAAGAGGGAGGCAGGTAGGAGGGATACTCGGAAGGAAGGAAGGGAATCCTCACCTCCTTCCCTCTTTCCTTCCTCCTTCGCCTCCAGAAGCCGCTCTGGTCCGAAGGTTGCCGCTTTTTAACACAGCGGAGGAGAGTTTATGAGCGGGAAAGTGAAAATTAAAGTCACCAAATCATGCAGATAAATATCTTTGCACATTTTGTAGAGGTTTTACGGTAATTGGGGCTGTTTGCGGCGCGTAGCTGAAACAGCTCTGCACGTTTGACCGGCTGCCTCCTCTGATCAGCTGGAGAAGGAGTACGTGTGCCGCGTGGAGGGCGAGTTCCCCGAGGGCGAGCAGGTGTGCGAGGAGCCCATCCTCACCGTGTCCTTCAAGATCGGCCTGTGCCGCGTCGACCCGGCCGGCAAAGACTCCCGCACCGTCTTCCACAGACTCGCCTTCAACGGTAAGAGCAGCGTCGTGCGCTGCCTGCCACTCACCGGCCGCACGCACCAGATCAGGGTCCACCTCCAGTACCTGGGCTTCCCCATCCTCAACGACCCCATCTACGGCTCCTCGGCCTGGGGTCCGCATCGGGGCAAGGGGGGCCAGCTGGGGCAGAGCGACCAGGAGCTGCTGCAGGCCCTGGTGGACCGGCAGCAGGCCCAGGAGGGTCTGCACCCGCTGGACCCGCCCGGCAACGGGACGGGCGCCGAGTCAGACCCGCAGACGGAGGCGGGCGCGGCTCAGAGCTCCGCCCCCACAGAGCCGGGCGGCCAATCCCAGAGCCCGACCAAGCCCAACGGGAACCTGAGCGGTCCGGCCAGCAGGGACCACCTGTGCAGCGAGTGCCGGCTGGTGCGGCCCGACCCCACCGACTCGGAGCTGGTCATGTACCTGCACGCGCTGCGGTACAAAGGGCCGGACTTTGAGTATTCCACGCCGCTGCCTGATTGGGCCAGAGAGGACTGGGCGGAGCCTGAGTGAAGCCAAAGCCAAAGTGTTTATCACATCTTTTGCAGTGTGGAATGAAATCCTCCTAAGAGATTCTTTCTTTCCTGGAGGCTGATTTGATTTCTGCTTTGATGCGTTTCCATTAATCCCTTGGTTGCGTATCCGTAAAGTGTAAGGAATGTCTCCGTTTAATTGCTGGCACTAAAATTTGTTGTAACGTGGGCAGTTTTTATAAGAAGTGAGAGTGTGGAGATTTATTTTAACACCGTAATTCTTCTGGTAAACAAACCAAATGGAATTTGAGTCCCCTTCTTTTACTTTCAAGATGTATTTCTTACCAACAACAGTTTTAATTTCATCCTTGTCGGTGTGAAATCGGTCTGCTCCCCAAATATAACAAATGAAAAGTCAGCCTGCAGGAAAATAAAAGTTTTTTTTTATTTCAGATTTGTGAAAAATTAACAACATTGACATCCGTAGATAATTGTGGTAGCGGTCTTTTTTGCCCGTCTGTGTGGATAGAAAGTGTGTGTCTGAGCAGGCGAAGGCGGGTGACTGAGCAGGGAGTGTGCGGTGAAGCCTCGACGACGTGCGATCATACAGTCAAGATGTCAAAAGCACAATGTTGAGAAATCTCTGCTCACAACACAAGCTTCTCTTTGTGCTCAACCACTGAATCTGAACCTGCTGCTTTCCATGGAATATTTAAGACTATAAACACACGTCTTAAGTTACGCCACAAGAGGTTTGGCACACGCCGCCGATGACTTATCCTTCACCCTCCTCAGACGGTGGCAATGACACACGCAGTCAGCTTATGCGACGCCTCAGCTGTGAGCGTCGCTGTCTGTAAAGGCTTCGCTTCCTCCGTGTTTGTCGCAAGTTAAGCAACGAGCCGGAAAAACTGCAGCCGGTGATTGACAAACAGCTGCTACTTTAGAATACTCACAATTTATTCAGAGATTCTGCAATATTAAGTTTTCAAAAGTGTACAAACCCAGATAAAGAGTTAACCCTTTAGAGCTCCTGGGGATGTTTTCTTACAATTTATTTGATATTTGATATGTATCTTTCAGACTGAAGCTGACTAACAAGACTGACAAATTTAAGGTTGGAAAATATATTATGATATTTTTACAGCAGTATTGTAGAAGGAGACGCTTTTTGTCCCAGAGAACTAATAAGAAATCATTTTGCTGTAAAAATTAGACAGTGCATTCAATGTTGCTGCTAATCATTGACCATCTGAGGCTCTAATAATAATAATAATGATCATTAAATCCTCCTTGATTTGCATTTGATGGGAAAATATTTGAGTTTTTGCATTCTTTTCAGTATGGAGTTGCGTAAACAAACTGGCATTTAGAGGGTTAAAATCTCCCCGAATAATTCATATTTGATATATAAATATGATAAATAAGATTGACTCCTTTGAAGTGGAAAAAATACCAATATGTTATTGTCAATATGTCAGCAGTTTTTAGGGAGGGGACGTTTTTCGTTCTGAGGGACGATTGAGAACATTTTTTCAGGAACTCTTAAAGGATAAATATCTGCTTTAGCGAACTTCTTTGCCTGTAAGAATCAGTATGGGGAGTAAACGACATTCTGAGCACGGACACGAGAATCAGAAACGGTTTGACGTCATCCAACCGCGACACACCAAACGCTACAAGCCATGACGCTACAAATGGTACTTTTTTAACGGCACGTTTTTTGGACTTCCTACATGGTCACACGGGACAAACTGCACAAACGATCACCACTAAGTACAAACCCATCCTTCGCACCACGACGTGTTTGGCCACTTCACACCAGATAATGATTGATTCAAGGTCCTCGCAGGCGCACGATGCAACTCCTGCCCCGGAAATCTCCGTTTCTGTGTGGAGGTTTGGCAGATTCTGGACCGAGGAGGAAGTCATCAATCTGTTTAACAACATCACCTTCTTCATCGGCCTTGGCAAAAGTTTTCACTTTAAAAAGTGCTCTTTGTGTTCCTTCCTCAGTCGAGGCCGTTAATGTTTATGGCTCCTTGGGGTGTTTGACCACACGGATGAGAGGCTGATCGAGGGTTTGGCTGCGACCTGATCGATGCAGATGTTTAAATCAGGCACAAATAAAAATCTGCAACAGCAGGCGTAAAGTTCACTCCATATCTCTGTTGTTGCTTCTTCAAGTGTGGAACTTGCAAAGACGCGGCTGAAAACGCCTCTGCAACGTGTCATGCTTTGATCTGACCTTTAGGCGGAACCATTCATGCTCTGATGTGTGTAGTTATGAACATAGAAGATTAGAGCCTCAGCAGCCACAACCGGACAAACATGCTGTCACATTGGATATTTGCAATTGACTGAAAGGGGGCGGAGCTTCGTGGCCCCTCTGGAGTTGCCCCCTGTGCGTGTGAGTCCACTGGCTGCTGATATTGCACGTTGTTTGAGATGAATCTGCTCAACACGCATCCTCTCGTTGACCATCTCTCTTTATCCAAACGTCTGGTAGGTCTGGCTTACTGTTGGGTATAATGACCACCTCTTCGCTCTGGTTGCTTCGGCCCCGCCCACAAGTCTCATAAACAGTCTCTTTCAGGGAGAGACGAAGCGTGTCTCGTTTCCCGTTAAGGTGTCCCGGTCGTAGCTGAACCTCCTCCGCGTCGCCCGGCTGTGTGTTTGAAGGCCCCGGGTCGATGTCGCTCAGGCACGTTTCGTTGGAGTCTTCCAGACCCTCGCAGGAGCTCTCAGACTGGGCGTGGAGTCTCTCCTCTGTGGTCTGCTCCTCCGTGCAGAGGAACGGCTGGTCGGTGGTCTCCAGGGTGTGGCTGACTATCGTCTCCTCAATGCTGGAGGAAGAGGAGAAGGACTTGTTGGTCCACTGCTGCACCCGAGTGGAGTGACCTTGGCAGGTTTTACAAAGCAGTTTGTCTTTAGTCGGGTCGACAGGCCGCAGAGTGTTTTCTTTGTAGGGCGAGGAGGTCTGGAGGGCCGGAGGCGGCTGGCACATCTTGTGTTGGCGAGCGCAGACCTCATCCCCGTCCATGCTCTCCACGCCTGCGTCGCGCCCACAGTACTCGATCTCGTCGGAGAGCACAGAGGGCCGGTTGGACAGCTTACTGGTGCAGGTGCTGTTTTCAAAGCTGTCACTCAGCCGGTAGGCCAACGGCTGCAGCTCGTACTGCTCTGGCCCTCTGGCCCCGCCTCCCCCCGCCCCCGACTCTCTCTGTCTCTGCTGACGTTGGTGGTTGGGGTACAGATAGCCACCTGCATCTTTCTCATAACTCCTCCTCCCCCTGGATCTGCCAAAAGCACCATTAGCGGCAGATGGAGCGCCTGGTTCTGCTGTTGAGCAAGAGGCGCCATCAGTCTGGTCTGACAAGCACGGCAGGGTGATCTTTCCACAGTTTTTCTGGGGTCCAAAGAAGCAGCACAGTGACTGGAAAAAGAATGTTGCGAATCCGCAAGCTACGCATTTCACCAAAAACAGAAAAATCCCCAATTTTCTAAACAGCAAGACGGTGGCAGGCAGCATGATGATCCCCGTGCAGAAAAATGCCCCAGAAACTATGGCTACAGGACAGCCCATCCTTTTAGTTGAGTGAGCTACTTTCCCAATTTTTTCCGCATGTGGAGCGAAGCTGTAAGAGATGCAGTAGTTGGCGATGAAATCAACCGACAGTCCGGCAGCTGATGATATGAACAGAGCCTCGATGCCACTCAGCTGCCATTCGAGGAGAACCAAGAGGCCGACGGTGACAAACACACTGCCGCCCACGGCCACAGTCCCGTATATGCTCAGCGGAACGTTCCATGTGGTGAACAGTAGCAAAGCAAAGGTGATGGCCACAGAGAAGCCGGCCACCAGCAGCGTCTCTGAGCTCAAGGACTGCTGGAGGTCAAAGAGAGACAGCTGACTGGTGAACCAACCGTTGTCCAGCCCCGGTGGCGCTCCGGATATCTCTTTGTTGAACCACGCCAGGGTCTCTCTGTAGAAAAGACTAGTGGTGCTGAAGTTGAAGCTGTAGAGGTATGTGGTTTTGAATGCCAGCACCAGTGCAGCGACTCTGCCATCTGGCTGGAAGAACAGCCCTCCGCCGTGGGCCAGATGGCCCTCGGTGTAGCGCTCGGCCAGCATCATGCTGAGGCAGTTCTCAAAGACGCTGGGAGGGAAGGGGAAGGGGATGTCACTGCAGCAGAAATCCAAGGCGTCCTGGCTCTCCTCGCACCTTCTGACAGACACCCAGTGGAGAAGCTCCTGCACCAGACAGACATTTTCCGTGTCTTTGTCCTCAGGCGACGGTGCCGAATAAAAGCTTTGGTTCTGAACGCTTCCGCAAAGGTCTCTCAACCAAAGCTGAGCGTCCGGTCGGCTCATGTTGAAGTCGGGGTCGAGGACCAGAGAACTGTTACTTTGTGGGTCAAAGAGATTCCCGTTATCGATGGGTTTGACCCCCCAAACCAGCATCAACGTCACAGGCTTGTCCTCCCCGTTCCTCTGTCTCTCAAACATAAACATGTGACGATATTCGGCGTCGTATCTCTCAAACGGGTGACTGGAGCGGAACAGCTGGGTGACCTTGCTGTCCAGGGTGGGCAGCTTCATGCCAGGGTCGATGCAGGACATGTAGGTGCCGCCAGCGGCCAGCACGGCGAACCAACACACCCAGATGTACCGAAACTTCACCACTCCGCAGGGCAGGATCTTCAGAAACAATAAATTGGAGGTGTCGCTGAGACCTCGTTTCAGTTCTCTCAGTTTTTGCCCAACAGTGAAGAGGCAGCGCTTGCGTGAGCTGGTATCCCAGAAGCCGCCGGTGTTTTTGGAGCAGCAGGGTTTCCATCCCTGCACGGCGACGGACACGGAGGACGCCTCAGTGTGTCGCTCACGAAGAATGAAAGAGCACGGGAGCCACACCAGCACCAACACCGAGCTGAGGAAGGAGGCGGTTCCAAGGTAAACAGAGAAACATCTGATGGTGGTGATGCTGCTGAGATAGCCGGAGAAGAAGGCGGCGCTGGAAGTTAATCCCGACGCTAGAATCAAATAGCCAACTTCCTGCAAAGCTCTGTTGACTCTCTTCTCCAGGGAGACGGAGGGGTTCTGGCCCAGCTGCAGATTCCAGAAGTCGGCAAAGATAAAAACCTGATTGGAGCAGCTTCCCAAGAGGATGAGAGCCACGGCGAGGTTGACCAGGGGGAAGAAGGTCAGGCGAAACGCCACTTTGTAGAGGAAATAGGAGGTGAAGAGGGAGCCTGTGATTGCTATCACGGATACGGCCACGATGAGGAGGGAGTGCAGATACAGAGCCATGGTGAGAAGAAGAGACAGGATGGCGAGGACGGGGTACACCGAGTCTCTGGCCAGGTAATACTTGAAGAGCGTCTGCTTGATGCCGAAGTCCATCCCAGTGATGGCCGTGTTGTTGTACGTCAGGTCCTTGCCCTCCAGACTCTTCATGTAGATCTCCATCATGTGCTCTCCTTTGTCAACGGGCAGGAACAGCAGGCTGTACTTCAGCGTGGGGATTTGATATTCCACTGTCTGTGGGCCCAGGAAGTCTTTGTCCACCAGGAAGTGGAGGATTTGGAACACGATGCGGGACTGCTTGCAGCGTGACGGCACGGCGGAGCAGCTGGCGTGTTTGGGTTTCTCGGCGCAGGCCTCCACCAGCTGGCCCTCGTGGTAGTAGGGAGCGCACATTCGGAGGAGGTTCAGAGACTCCAGAACCTGACAGGACAGGGAGACGATGGGATGAGATAGGAAGCCTTGATAAGATCACCTTTCAATCAAAACAGTGGCTACAGTCAGTATTAGGGTTAAGGTCCATATTGCTGTTAGTGAAACATTGGGAACAAGGCGTTTCCATGAGTGAGCAAACAGGGTTCTTTCTGTATCCATAGTGAATGTAATCAATTGGGATATCACGATCAAAGCAGAATATTCAGGTTTTTAAAAATCAAATGTGTTGTTGGTGTTCACATGGCTGCACACAACTGGGTTATTGCTAATATTCTGGTTAGAAAAGGCTTTTTTGACTGCATGTAAACATGGCCAGTGAGATTCACACGTGACCATTCAGACTCCCAAAGGCACGATGCTGAGTGCAGGCGGCCCGTTGAGGAATAATTGCTCTCTTTGTGAAACTTATTACACTTTAAAAAGCCATTTGCTTGCACTGTCATCTTTCAAATGAAAAGATGGAGCTACCTGGTGCGATGTGAGGCTTCGGCAGCAGGACGCGTTGGTGAGGACCGCCAAGTAATTCCCCAGGGACCAGCTGGGACAGCAGCCACCTCGGGGCGGCAGCTCGGCCTCGCCCCTCACGTGCTGCTGGCACAGCTCCTGGAACTGGACCTGCGAGCGGATCTGAAATAGACAGAGGAGTAGATTTGAACGTGAGCCCAAGCAAATCTACAAATTAAAAATCCATTTCATTAAAGGAAGACGCTGCAGGGAGGTGAAATGAGTGTTTAGCGGAAGGATCCATGAGGAGATGAAGGACGAGGCTACAGGCAGAGGACTGACAGTGAACCAACCCTGGACTGCTCCATGTCACACATGGCGTGGATGGCCTTCAGACTCCAGAGACTGGCAGAGTTCTCCGAGCGAAACACCAGCTGGGCCAAACGCTGGCCTGCTCGCACAGAGACAGATGGGTTTAGCAGACGGTAACATCAGGAGCAGCGCTGAATCACCGTCACATTGGTTAGATTTAGATTTACGTTGGTGCAGAATGAGCTGACGAAGGCAGAGCCAGGCCTGCCGTCTGCTGGAGTCAAAATTAAGACCAAGGCTTGGAAACGCTGATACTCCGTTCAGGCAGTTTTCATTTTTTTTAGGCAAACAGAAGTCTTTGATCCACCAGAAGAAAAAAACAACATTTCAAAGTAGAGCTTTAGGAAGAAAACCTAACACAACGGCACATTCCTCTCTTTGAAGCTGCTACCAAAAGCTGGTTTGCGCGACTACTCGCTCCTCTGGTGAAAGGCCCACCAGCCAATCAGCTGTTGTGTTTGTGGGAGCTCTGATTAACGAATCACAAGCTTGAGGTCTTTTTATGATGCAAAGTTCAACTTCTGACAGCATTCTTTACGCGGTGAGTTTCATTTGATAGCCACAATTTAAAATATCCATTTAGAGACGTGCAGCAAACGTTCAGTTAGGAAAGTAATCGTCTTTATAAACGACAAAATAAAAAGGCATTAATGAAAGGAGAGTGAAATCATGAACCAGTGACCTCTGACCTGGAGCGTCGCAGAGGAAGGCGTCCTGAGACGAGTCCCTGGCCAGCATCCTCTTGGTACGAAGTCTGGAGGCGCCCTGACCGCCGCTGCCACCAACAGCCCCCCCGAAACTGGAGCCGGTTAAAACAAACACACCAGCATTTAACCCTTAAGAGTTCCTTAAAAAACGTTCTCAAGCTTCCTTCTGAACCAAAAAAAACGTCCCCTCCCTAAAAACTGCCGTAAAAATAACGTGCCAGTATTTTTTCCACTTTAAATGAGGCAATCTTTTTAATCAACTACAGCCTGAAACGTATATGTCAAATATTAATCATTTGGGGGAATTTTAACACTTTAAATGCCTAACTACACAGAGTTTTATTCAAAAACCATATATAGAATTTAATGATTATTATTATTATCAGAGCCTCAGATGGTCAATGATTAGCAGCAACATTGAATTTGAGGCATTCAGATTTTTTTCTGCAGTGACAGATTTTTATAGCAAACTCTCTTATTAGTTCCTGGGGACAAAAAGCGTCTCCTTCCAAAAGACTGCTGTAAAATATCATGTGTTCATATTTTTTCCAACTTTAAATGAGTCAGTCTTGTTAATCAGCTTCAGCCTGAAAGATACACATCAAATATCACATATTTTTAAGGGGATTTTGACCCTCTGAATGGTAAAAAAAAAAAAAGTCTTGACAAAAAGAGTCCCCACCTCTTCAGGGTGAAGGTGTGAGGCTCAGGTGTGTGTGTGTGTGTGTGTGTGTGTCTGCCCGTCATGGTGTGTTACATGGGTGTGGGCATGTGTGTGTTGTGCGCCGACTCTGCTGACCTTTTACTGAGTTGCTGAGGTAACGGAGACAGGCTCCGCCCCGGCCCCGTGTTCGCCTGCAGCTCCAACAGGCTGGACTGGCGAACTCCAATGTAGGTTCCCCGAGGCTCGAAGCCCTGGGGAGGGAACACACACACGAACACACACACACAAACAATATCAAAGCTGAGGACTGTAGACGTCTTCCAGCATCCGGAATAAACATTTTCCAGTTAAAAACGATGCTATCTCAAAAGAAAACGCGCTGGCGTTCGTCCAGCGGAAACCAGATTTAATTATCCCGCCAGAGTCAAAGTAACTTTGACATTATCAGTCAAGAACTGAGAAGAAAAAATTGCAGACATATCTTTCCACTTGTACACACTGTGTGCTACACACTACACTCCACTACTTCCACGTTCCTCATCGTTCGTTCGATCGTCTAAGAATTTACATGTACATTTAGGCTGCGCCTGTAAACTATGACAGCGTGTGTGTGTCACCGTGTTCCTCCTGACATTACTGACATCACGCTGCGCTTCGTCTCACACGAATCCCTGCGAGGCTTTAACTGATTTTTGTTCACATGTCGCTCTGCAGTCGTTCCTCGGGATTTCTGCGATGATGCAACATCAGTCAAAGGGAGCAAACAATCACATTGGAAGCGGAGCTGCCTGATTGTAAAGTAAATCGCTCGACACCTTGTGAGGAAGCAGTGATTTGCTCATGACATCATCAAAATCCACTCATTTCATTTCAGAGAATCTGCTGTTGTGACTCACAGGCTGATTTCTCGCTAAATCAATTGCAATCTGTGTTTATCCTGTAAGAAAGCATCTCGGGGAGGTGAAAAGATGCATTTAATTAGGATGACAGCGAGTGTGATCTAATCCCGCGCGCCTCATTGAGTCGGAGATGAGACTGAAGCGAAGGGAAACGCCTGAGATCATCAGTCACGGCTCAGACTCTAATCCTCGTCACACGGCGGCGCCGAGGGAGCGTCGACACCGGAGACACGAACGCGGCACAGCGGCTTCTGTGTTGGACGGTCAGTGGGAGCCGCCTCACGCTGCCAGAGACCAGCCGACTTCTGCTGACCGACAGAGCCGTCAAGTAACGAAGCACAAATACTCCATTACCCTACTTAAGTAGCTATTTTGGGCATCTATACTTTACCGGAGTAATTATTTTGCAGCCGACTTTTAACTTCTACTCCTTACATTTACACGCAATTATCTGTACTTTCTACTCCTCACATTTTAAGAACAGCCTCATTACTGCTACTTCATTCCAGCTTGTCTTTGTTCAAAAAAAGATCAAGATTCCAGATAAACGGCGCCATCCGGATTAAATTTGATGGGTTGGATGAGAAGTATAAACATATACATTCCTCAGTAGTTCACATGTGCTTCTTTCATGTATTTGTATTGTAGTAAAAAGCCTTCATTGTCAATGGGCTTCAATGCGGCTGAAACAGGAGCATCTCAAAT
>CAESWR010000772.1:294569-308916 GCA_903171835.1 Mullus surmuletus
TACGACCTTCGGTTCTCTGAACCCTAACCCTCGCTGGAGGCAAATTAGGGTTAGGAAACCCTAACCCTAACCCAAAATTAAGGCTTGTCTTTGACTGACCGTAGCTCCTGACCAGAACATGCTAGAGGCCCAGAAACGGTGCCCCTCCCCAGGTTTTAGCCCCATGTCTCTACGACCTTCGGTTCTCTGAATCCTAACCCTAGCGGGGCTAACCCTAACCCTAGCTCAAAATTAAGGTGCGTCTTTGACTGACCGTAGCTCCTGACCGGAAAATGCCGGAGACCTGGAAACAGTGCCCCACCCCAGGTTTTAGGACGTGCCGAACGCACTGGTATCTGTCCTGAGTCTCTACGACGTTCCATTTCGGACATGACCTATGACCCACTGTCATTGTAGTTATCGTAACCCTAACTGGGAAACACCCGCCATAACTGCCTATGCAAATGTGGTAATGACACCAAACCAGCACATCACCCCCTATTTTCACAGCTGCCCAACACATTGGACGTGGTCCTAAGTCTCTAGGAGCCTCCGGTTCTGGGATAAGAATGTTCAGAAGATCACATTTTGGCTGTATCTCGAGAACGCCAGGTCGTAGGAGCTCAGGACCCAGCTCGTTTAACTTGAGTGCCCAAAAACCTACGGGAAGAACTTGGCCCCATGTCTCTACGACCTTCTGTTCTCTGAACCCTAACCCTAAACTCAACCTAACTCTTACCCTAAGCACTGACCCAAAATCGATGTTTTAACAAGTGGGGACATGGACTTTGTCCCCAATTGCACATGCCGTCCCCAATCAACTGGAGTTTGTGACCCCAATGTGGACATAAGGGAGTACACACACAAACACACACACACACAGACAAATAAACACTTCCTCAAACATGCCCTGACATGCACACACCCACCCACTTGCCCATCCAAGGGCAAAGTGATCCGTTGCAAATGACATTGCGTTATAAGCCAAGACCTCTACGGTTTTAACAATCGCTTTAAGCCGCGCTCTCTGTGGAAAACCCCCAAATTTCTGCAGCAACTCCAGGGGTCATTTCTTTCTCGTGTCCTCTCTGGCTCAACTTTTCTATATCGCTTCAAAACTTTCAAGACTTTTTTGTCAGGAAATGTTCCCAAGCAAGTGGTATTTTGCAACTTAATTACCGGGGATGATGAACTTTGTTTTTTCTTCTTCCCGCAATTATGTAATGCTTCGAAAGCGTGTTATTAGCTGCTGACAAGAAACAGTTCTGACAGTCAAAGTGATGTGTTGCGCAAAGGGTAATATAGTGCACAGAGCTCCACTCACAGTCACTTTGCGCAATAAGGGATTTAGTTATTAAAAATGAAGCAGTTATAAGGAAACATCCACATGCGGGCGTTTTGACACGTCAATATCGCAATGAATAACATTAATGATGGCAGAATTCCAATCAGTTTTCCCAGATTTACGACCGGGCCGGTTTCCCCCAATAGGGTTTCCTTGGACACTGGAATGGAGCAGAGCCATTATTAATGTTATTGGTTCCACTTTTCCTGGTTGGTCACACACAAGTCGGCCAGACATTCATCACGCAGCCTGTCACCGTGTTTCCTTATAAACATTCAGACNNNGGGGGGGGGGGTGATATACCAATAATCATACAAATATACATATACAAATGGGCAATATTGACATTATAATGGATTGGATATTTATCTTCTCTGGTCCATATATTATGGGTTCGCATAGTTGTGTACTCCAGGATGTAGGGTCTAGTAATGAGCAATAGACTTTTCCATCTCAAGGGGCAGGACCAACACATGCATTTCAAAATACCACTGCACCCAATTGGAAAGCACAATGACCAGTCACAGCAATAAACTGGTTGTTGTTTTTTAAGAAATTTCAAGTTGTTTTGTGATGAGGCCAAGGCTGATTCTTACAACCGCTGTCCATTATCTGTAATCAATACTGTATTCTATACCACACGGATGAGTCGCAGTTGAAAAATGTTAACATTTGAACCAAAAAGCACGACTGAAGCAGTCTGAGCTCATGATATCAGATAGACTAATTTTCCAGCATAGTTAATGAGCTCCAATGGCGCATGCCTAATTCAAATATACTAGTTTTGCATCTGGATTTCCAGGGTATAGTTGTGAGGTATTATTCCCTCTTTTCCACAGACGTTTGGTTGAGTTATATCAGGACAAAAGGCAATTTCTAACTCTAGCGGTAAAATGAAATAATTTGGGCTTAAAGGAAATGTTTGTTCTATCTATTATCACAGTTGAGTTGAGTAACAATCTGAATTGAGTGGGGTTTTTGCAAGACGCTGAAATCCCGTCACACTGAGTAATGAGCAGTCAAATAGTGTCCCAGACAGTTCCTGCAATCACCGCCGTCTGCAGGAGCAACGGTGCAACACTCGAGAGTTTGATTTGGATGGTATACGGGTAAAATGAACTCAACGCATCAAGCTGCAGATGGCACCAGTCATTAAAAACATGTCACCTTCACACACCCCAAAACAAATTGGGATTTACTCTGATTTATATCTTCCTTCCTGAGCACCAGAGGGCTTTGGGCTTCTGTCTAAATTATACTTGATGTGAATAATGTCTTCTACAGCTCCTTAGCATTCACCCTGTGTGTGCCATTTTCATTAAGAAGGATGGAGGTTTCCAAGCTATGGTTGCTGTTCATTCAGCGGACAAATTTGTTTTGTAGTGATTTTTCCATTTGTATTTGACTCGTAACAATAATTTGATGCCAACATGATGCCAAGACTATATCCCAAATAGGGATGGGTACCGAAATTTGGTACTTTTTTGGTACCAATTGCATTGGGCCTGAAGTACCGAGTATCGATTCACGCGTCGTCAATCGGTACCACGTTTCGGTACCTAAACGCCCACTTTTTTTTTCCTTTTACACTTGAACGCACCTTCACGTCTCGTCTTGCATGCGGCCGCGGTGACGGCATTTGATCATGGAATCACGGAAGTAAACAAAGACCGCGGCTATCAACACGCGTCTGCTAAACACTACTAAGGACGCCGCGTTTCTCCATGCAGACCCTCTGACATGTGATCGATCGCCTGGATGTCCGTCACATCATCCTCCGTGGTGACGCGTCCGGACACTCACAGCCCGGGGAAACATCACCAGCCGGCCGGACCGCAGCCACTTAAAACGCCGCTTTGCCGACACGGAGCAGAGACGAGCCGGGGCTCGGTGCCGGTACCCGTACCGGACCATCGCTGGACACTTTTTGTGGCTGATTTACCGAAAAAGGACTGAACTGAGGAAAAGCTGGGCTTGTTTGTTATAGGTTCTAATGTAGAAAAAAAAAAAGAAGTACAGTATACAGTAATTTATTTTTATCATAATCTATTTATTACTTTCTCACACACATTTTTGTCAAGTTCTTCCACGTTATCGAGAAATAAATGTTCAAAATACTTTACTATTTTTTCTAATATACAAAATCATTTTAATTACATATGCAAAAAAGTACTGAAAACAGGTACTGAAAAATACTGATATCGATTTGCAGGTACCGAGTATTGGTACCATATTGGTTCAGATGTGAAAGGTACCCATCCCTAATAGCATCCCAAAATAGCATCTCAGTGCCTAAGAAACTGGATGTATTGTGAGCTTTCCCTGGTTCTGTACACCCATGATCCCAAAGAAAACCATGTTGCTGCACCCTTCACCTTCAAAATAATTTGTATTATTGGTTGTGGTGCATCAATAATAGAAAACCCACATTTCTCAGTTATGCCAGATCACTCGATAGCTACTTTAGCATCCACAAATTCTCAGCTATTGTTTTGACAGGCTGCACACGGTCTTGTCACATTGATTTATTCATACATGACTTAATATCCCAGAACAGCTCAGTGACCGCAGATTTATGTTTTAGTTAGAGTAACACCAGCCCGGGGGGGAAGGAGGAGCGAAAGAAATTACAGAAGAGCGCTAACTAATTCAAGGACTGAAACACAGTAATGGTCAAGCGACATCACTGTCCGATGGGAGAGGATCTGAGTTCAGAGAGAGCCGTGAACCGTGATGGCGGCAGACAGGCGGCTGAAATCAAAGGGATTTGGATCAGCCGTGACGTGTTGGATGTTAAACAGCCTACTGAGTCTGCTTGTTTCATTCAACTGATTTGTATACCCGACATTGACACCATTGACCATCAGGAATTGGGATTTAAGAAACAATAATTGAAAAGACTGTTCTGAAATGAGGACATTTAATACAAAACACGTGAACATGATATGTTTTTTCTTCATTTAATAAGCTTTAGGCCTGAAGTAAAAACTTCTGCAATAACTCAGCTCAGGGACTACCACAACATATCACACAAAACCATAATTATAAGATCCAGATCCTTGCAAAATCCATGGCCAAAACCTCCACATTCAAGTGTGCGCATCCTTGAGGCAAAACAAATGTGTTGCGTGTTATTTTCACCGCGTTCGCAAAGCACGTATGGGAACCACTTTGGTATGCACAACAACCTGTCCAACAAAACCTTGCTCTCCGGCACCATAAGTGGACAAATGTGACCTTCAGTTATCTTGAGATATCAACCCATAATAAGGCAAGATTTTTTTTTTTACGAGATCGTGACTTCATTTGTAACTAATTATGGTCTCAATCTCGGTGACAAACCCTGATTAATATGAATCCTGATATGATGATCAGCTGTAATCTTCCTGCCTCACTGTCTGTCATCTTCACTTGAACACGTCCACCAAAATACTCTGCCACAATGTATTCTACATTTAGCTTTTGTGAAGGAAACAGCGATTAGACTATAGTTGTGACCTTGAAAAACCATTATTTTTTTCCCATCTAGAGATAACAAGATAATTAAACCAGGATTGTGAGATTAAAGGAGAAAAAAGTGCAAGTGGAGGAGCATAGTTGAGGTCAGAAATGTTTAGCTGCAGACAGCCCGCGTACTAATTGTATATTTAGCAATGAACTTTTAATGTGATTTGCACCTGATGTCAGAAGTTTGTCCTCTCTCTCTCCAAAAACAAAATCCCAGATCGAGTCAGACTTATGCTGTAGTTAAGAGCAAGTGAAATTCAGTAAAGTATTCAGAGTCCAGCCAATGATTTCTCTTCTCTCTGTGAGCAACTCTAATCTGATCTTGCACCAGCTAGCAATCAGCATGGTACAGTGAGAAGAGTTGTTGCTTTTTATTTCATTGTGCTAATTGAAGTTGCAGCCTGTAGTCTTCAACTCTTCACGTAACAGCTCACGGTTCAACTGTTGGCACAGCTGTCTGATGATCTAGTTATCTGTCTCTAGCCTTGTTTCTGCCAGATACATTTTAGTAAGTTCACTTTTAACACTTTTAATCAGAAGTGTGTGTTCCTGAGACTTTCTGTTAATCTTTCTTTTCATTTCACTTTGCAGCTGCAACCTAAAGAGACATACAGGATAGTCAGCAGGAGACCAAATCAGCGTTGTGGACTTGATTGGAAAGAGCTTAAAGTGTATCTACACCCCCAGACCACTTTTTGCTGCTGAAGACTGTTGTATTTAGACATGAAGTAGTGTTGTTGATTGATCCATGTCCCGACATTTTTTGAATTTCGGTTGCAGAGGCACTTCAGCCAACACCTTAGGGTGTAGTTACACTTAAAGTATGTAGACCAAAACTCATATCCCGATATATTTAGGCTGAATATGGATGCACAATATATATCCCAATATTTTTTTAGGTCAATGTTCAGTCAAAGTCAAATATGATGTGTCACAAGTAGTTTTATTGAAAAACAAATTAATAGGTTTCTTCACCTGGTTCAAATAACAATTTAAACATAAATACTTTACAACAACAGGAGTAACTTTTCTGAAATGATAAAGCCCCATGTAAGGTGCACATTAAAAAATAGACCCAAAATATAATAGACCAACCTTTTTTTGAAAAAAGAAATAAAAAAAATATCTGCCAGTTGTTTAGTTTTACAATAAATGGCTTATTAAAATATAATTACAGATGTTCTTCTCCTTTGTAGCAAATATACTATATAGGAGTATAATCGATATAAACGATATGGTCTCATTCCATATTTTGTTGAAAAGAAGATCGATATATTTTTTATATCGATGTATTGCCCAGCCCTACTCAGAGTTACACCTCAAGTTGACTCGATGCCACATGTAGAAAATTGTTAGTGCTTCAACGGGTCAGAAAAAAAAAGAATAACTGTAGAAGTCAAACAGGTGAACTTTATGCTGTACACAAATGAGACGATTGGAGCATTGAAGGCGTCAAGAGTTTTGTGTCATTTTCGCCCGTCGACTGAATTTTAGATCTATTCGTGAATTTACGTTGATTTTGAATAAAACCCACTAAAAGCAATAGCGAACTTGCTTTTCTGGTGAATATAATTTGAACTGTTCAGTGAAAGCCACACCCAGCTCAGTCCCAGCCCGCTATTACGCAGGTAGATAGGTATTTTTTTCAAAGTTGTAAAGCACTAGATACGGCTCAGAAAGTTTGGAAAGTATTTATCATACTTCAACAAACAGTTAAAATTCAGCTCTGCCTGGGTGGCAGCAGTAATCAGCGATAACAAGACCTCCTGTTGTTGTCAGGAAAGGGGGCATGGGGATGCGAGAATGTTGGTGTGTGTTCAAATACAGCTTCAAATTGATCCAGCATGCAGGATCCCGGGAGGCCCGAGGTTTCTGTATGAACATGGTAGCTGCATGTCTGTCTCTCTAATGTATTGCTCTTTGACTGCTTGGACCTCCAAAGGCTATTTTTAGACTCCCTCCCATGATACAGTCACAATAGCCAAGCCTCTGATACAGCTCGGCAGAGAGCTATAAGGACCCCCTCGTATTATGTGTTAATGTGGACAGAATATATTGAGCCTTTTTTTTTTTTTTTCAAAGGACAGTGCCCTCAGCCATCGGCTTTTATCGCTTTAGACCAGCACAATTGGTTTAACCAGAAAGAGACACACATCCACAGTGACACACACAAACCGCTTGTTATTCTTTTTCTTCTCGCTGAGATTTGGACCTATAAATGTGAAGGTTTGGACAGAATCTGCTAGGGGGCATCGCGCCCTGACACACAGCACCATCTTTTTTTAAATTCTTTGATGGGCTTTTTTCAGCCTTCAACCTAAACAATAGATGCAGACTGGGGGAGCCTGACACAAGAACAATGTACAATAACACCAACACACATCACACACACAGTGGATGGAAGCCTAAAGAAATGTCCGGGTGCAGTGATTGCGGAATCTGATACTACATCATATAAATCAAAGCCAAAATTAATTATATCATTTTGATTTCAGTGGAGGTGAATGAATAAGAGCAGTCGACTGTACGCTGCATATATATACAGAGAGAGATGATGTGTCTGTAAGTGTGTATAAAACCTCAGCTGCAACATCATGCTCTGTCATTGTGACGCTTGATTATTACATTTCTGCCTCTCTTTGATATTCGGAACATGAGCTGTCTCCAGATGCACCCCTGTTTCAAAAGCGAGCCAAGATTAAATTTAGCATGTCACTTTTGGGTATGTACAATTTAAGAACCTTACACCGTCTGACTCTCCGTGTGTAAAGAATTATTCATACCATAATCCCATATTTGTGTGCTTGTGTAGCGGAACTGCGAACCTTAACATAACTATTAATGAACTAGTCCATTGCATACAAATAACTACCGCTGGCAGAGCTCCCGTCACGCAATTAAAAAAAACTTCAAGCATGAGAGTTCCAGTTCGCCATTTAATAATGTAAGTGCAAAATTTCCTTTGAAAATAAGAGCAAAATAAATGGGCTTTTTGAAGCCCTGGATTTTATTATATGGAAATAGCTGTAAATCAGCCAGCCTTTCATGCTTAATATTTCGCCCGCAAATGCTGCTCTTTAAATTCACTGCTGAAAAGTGACAAAAGATGAGCTGTCGGGTTATTTTTGGCGTTTTTTTAAGCCACTGTGTTTTCATGTCTGCACATAATCAAAACAGTCTGTCAATATGTCATTAGGCAGTACAGCCGGGTGTCGTGTCAGTTCACCCACTGAGGTCAATGTGGATATTAACGGTCTTATTTCTCATTCTGTTGTCACTGCTCAGCCACTCATGAAATCCAATCCCCTGTAACACTTGACCCCTGAAAATGACGAAGAGGATGAGGAAAACTGACATGTGTGTGCATAAATCTGTTGCGCAAATTTGACCACTGAAGGCAACAATGGAGTTATTATCTTGCAAAGCAGCTTCTGTTGTGGATGTGCCGTATGTCCCGTGCACATACGCTCTGCGCCGCGTTGTAAAACCACAGGGATCAGAGGAGATCAAAGGGTTAATTGACTGTTAATCCTCCATGCTGTAGTGATCAAACACTTTCAAGCCGTACGATCTCAATCAGCACCTTCACCGTGGAAGCTGCTGCGAGATCTTCCGTGGCAAGGTCATCGCTGATAGACGGTCTCAGAATGAAGAGGGATTTTGAGGAATTGTGGTATGGTAGAGGTGAATCATGATTTTATTCTAATCAGCTGCTAATTACAGCAATTAAACATTCTAAATCTTCCAACTTACCTGCTCGTTTGCCAGCCTTTCACAATAGGATAGCTCCTAACACCAAGAGTGAGTATAGTCTCGAAGAGTGTATTCTCTTTTAGTATTTGATTTGTTGGTCTTTTTAGCATTGCACTTCCATTTATTTTCTGGGAAATGTTTGCAGGGTTTTTGGACAGAATGTTCAGTTATTAACGATGTCCTTTAGTAATTAATATGGGTCACACTTACTGGTTGACAACAGTATTCTATCCACATTCATCAGGAGCACAGTCTTTGCATTTTATCATTGTCCTGACGTAAATCCCTCCTTTTCATCAATATTTGAGCAACATTTTGGCCCGGTTGAGTCGTAGTCCACAGACTAATGACCAAAATGTTCATCTTTTGCCTCCCCTAAAGCTTACAGGGTAAATACAACGTGATCCGTGTTTTTTACAGGATTTAGTTTTGCAAGAGAGTCGTAGGAAATATTCTCCGACAGTTTTCCTTCATAGAATTTGCCCTGAAGCTCAGTGTAAATCCCACATTTGACTACTTGAACAAACACATTTTGAAGTGCAGCCCCGTCTTCATTATGTTTATCAGTCACATACTCATAAAATCTCCCGTCAAATACTCTGAAGCAGTCGCAATTATTTTATCCAGACATGTGCATACTTTAGACCCTTTGTCTTGTTAAGATCTGTATCATGACATCAATGATTTTCGGCTGCCAGAAAGATAATTGGGTCGTGGGGAGACAATCTCTCCTTCTGACTCATCAAAAATGTACGAGATGTCAAAGGTTGCGCTCTGCTTGTTGAACGCAGTGTGTAGATAGATTGGAATTAAGTCAAACGACATTCACGCTTAAAACAAACAAAACCGTGACAGACAACCAAGCAACAATTTGATCAACTGATCTTTGTCAAGTCAAACTTTGTCACCTTAATGAAAATAGGAGCCGTCAAAAAAGAGTTGCAAACTTGGAAATAAAATGACAACAACAAGAAAAAAAAATCAACAAGGCATTTATTGTGTGTCAAACCAAAATCATAAAAGTGATTTTGTGTCGGAGGGAATAAAAGTGAGCCAAACAAGTTGTTGGAAAAACTTGATGGGATGACAATATTAATGAAATCCATAAAATAAATGTCTCTTCTATGGCAAGAGAGCGATGACTTTCTGCTAAATAAAACCTCATGGGCAAAGATCTCACAGCAGATCATTGTTTCTTGGTATGTTTTCCAAGATTCCTCTACAGATCCACTGAGAAACGGGGAGGTTGAGGACAAGAAACATCGTGGTGGGCCAAAGAAAACGAGATGAGCAGATGTTGCAACACTAAAAAGCTGAAGTCATCCAGCAGCTGAGGAATGACCAAAGCCAACATTCTGTAGCTGGTGCACCTTTTACAGTCCAAAGAGGCTCCTGTTGCGAGCGGTCCTTACAGGCAAACTGCAGCCAAATCGGATTCTTTCAATAAAACTGCTGGCTGCAATTCATGAGCATCACATAAAAGCTAATTTATTAGATTACTCTGTCCATTATGCGTAGCCATGGGCGTGGCCAACAAGCACAGAATGGCTGGCTCGCGAAACAGGCAGGGGGTTAAAACCGAGCGAGGAAAACAAGAGGGATTTCGCTGCGGCAAAATGGATATTTGGGATGCTTTGAGAATGCACAATTGTTTAAAGTGGCCACAATCATTTCAGCAGCTGCATCGGAGCCGGAACACGACAAAGCCGATGAAATCGAGTCACATGTGCCAGTACAGCGTGCTCCGGTCTTGCCACGGATTGCCAGCCTGTCTCTGGCACTCCAGCCTGTGCACAGAGAGCCAGCACTCCCAATGCTGCTCCCCTGCTCTGCTCTACACAGTCGGCGCTCACGTTCCTCCACACTCCTCCTGCAGCCCCCCCTGCGTTCCGGTCTTTTCACTGTGCCAATGTAAAGAACTGGGAGTTTAAAAGCAAAAACCAAAAAAATTCCAAACCCTCTCTCCTGGGCCTGCAATAAAGTCCTGATGCAGCTCTGCAGTCGGGGGGAATAAAAGCCCCGGCCAGTATTTGAGGGAAGGCAGGAATTTGCCAGTTGGAGCCTGGTACAAAAATAATAAAAATGCACATTTGAAGTGGACATGTCGAACATGGGTGTGTATAAGAGCAGGTGATATGTTTTATTGAAATGTAGGTACCAGCGCACCGCTATCCCCGAGGTCTGCCAGCAGTGCAGGAGCGAGAGGGAATTACCATCTGTTAGTCCTCTGCCAACATCCAGCGCAGCACTAACCGTCTTCCTCATGCATAATTACCCTCACACACACCATGAGGTTGATTCCTCTCAGTGAGATTGCCTCAGCCGGAGCCTCGGCTCATTCCTAAAGCCTGATTTAGCAGCAGATTACAGAGTTAGATTAACATGGCTGAGCATCAGGCGTTTCTTTCAAAAGCAGACCCCGGGTCTGTTCCCCCCCCAGGGATCGGGTCTGGATTCAGCGCGGTTAAGCTGTGCTGTGGGATGAATCACAACCAGCAAGTCGTGAATTAAGTTGGTAATAAGTTGCTTACCAACCATTGTGTACGTTTTGAGTTCTTTCCATAATTTGGATTTGCTGTAGCAGGTACAAAAGTCGGTATTTCTGGTTGGGGTTAGTCACAGTCTTGTCTGTGGGAGAAAGCACGATTCTCTAACACAACAGGCTGATTATGGAGAGTTTAGAACTGGGCTGCAGTGCCTAATGCTGCGTTTCCACTGATGGTATCTGCTCTGCTCGACTCTCCTTTGTGCGCGTTTCCACTGAGAAAAAGTACCTGGTACCTGGTGCTGCATTTTATTCGCACCTGCTTCTTCTGGGTTCCAAAAAAAGCAGCCTGGTACTTTCGGGTACTAAAAGGTGACGCAGACACTGATTGGTTCAGAAAATCGTCGCAGTGTCGGTGCATCATCAACAGTAGGTATGCACGGATTAAACAGAGCAGCGCAATTCTTCATTCTTCATCTTGTCCTCTATTATAATGGCACACCGTGATCTTTCGAGGAGGTACAAACCTTCCTCATGTTGCTCACCGATAACCGCTTACAGAAAGAGCTGGGCGGCTCCGCTCGTAACGAGTTAGTGGACCAGAAGCTTTCTGAGAAAATGTGTGTTCATGGCTACAATCGGACCTCCGTGCAGTGCCATGAAAAGTTAAAAAACTTAAGAGCGATTACCGCTCCACCAAGAACCACAACAGCCGGAGTGAGGCGAACTGCTGAAATGACGTCAAAAAGTACTGGCTCCCGAAAGCGAGCAGAATAGAGTCGAGAGCCGATACCGTCAGTGGAAACGCGGCACTGTCCAGGCTAATATGGCAACCATTACACATCGTTGATAGCTTTTCCTTTGCGATGACGCATCTGAATCTCTCTGTTCTGTGGCTGAACCAAAGTCTCTACTCCACCGGAGAGGTAGAACTAATGCAAAGATAATGAACTGATGTGTTTTTTCTTTATCTCTGAAAGATAGAAAAGGAACAAAGGACGAGGAGGAGGTTGTTTGGTATGCTCCTCCTGCTCAGTGTAAATGTCACAGTTTTTTTTTTTGTAATCAGATGGGAAGACGTCGTATCTACGTTTCTCTCTCTTTCTTCCGGCTGCTCCCTCTGAACATTTCAAAAGCCCCCCCCCCCACTTCCTCCAATCTCCCAATCTCCATTCTTTTCCATTTGATCCTTTCTGCCTTCTCCCTTTCATTTGTGTGCATTCAAAGCAGAACAGACACGCTCTCAGAACAAAACAGAGCACACTGTCAGTGAAAGTGAGCCTCAACATTTCATCTTGTGTCGTTCTCCTTGCCTTTTTTTTGTGTGCCTCTCCTCCTAATCAAATGGCCCACCAGCGTCTCGGTTCTTTCTCGGAGGGGAACCTCACCACACCGGCTTTCATATTTACTCCTCTCCTCATCCTCCTCCTCTCAGGAGGGTCATCTGCGGTGTTTGACACGCAATATCTCCGTCCCCTGGGCGTTCAGAGAGCCATGTAGCCCCCAAAAGGCTGAAAGTTTCCAAGATTGTTGATATACTGTATAGCCTGAGGACATGCTGCTATTTGGTTGTGTGTGCGCGCGTGCAGAAAAAGCTATAAAGTTCTCTCTGATCCATTTCGAATACGTCTGCATTAGCATAAAGCGGTCTCTCAGAGATGTGTCGGCTCATATAACGCACAAAAAACGTAAAGCTCACGTTTTTCTGTTGTCATCCCTGCCGGTGTGACAGACACACACACATATGGGGATCAGTATGGACGACTCATTAACTCAGCCAATGTCATGCATCCCTGATTGATTGATACAGGGGGATGGAGCAAGAGGGAAAACAACCTTTCCCATCTTCTTCCTTGCCGCTCTCCCTCCCCCGCTCACACACACTCACATCCCTCCCTCCCTCCCTCCCTCTCTCTTTACCTCTGCGCTCTCTCTCCCTCCCTCTGTCTTTCTCCCTCCCTCTGTCTTTCTCCCTATCCCTCTCTCTCCCTATCCCTCTCTTTCGCACTGCCTCAGCATCTCGGAGCCACCGGCTGCAGGCAGCGTTGACAGTGAGAGGAGAGGCTGTGTTTTCACACACAGTGCAGAGTGGAGCCACTGACACGCAAACACACAAAACACACACACACACAAGCACGCACGCTTGTGCACTTGGGAGAGGACGGGAGGTTGGACGGAGGATCCAGCTGTAGCATGTCCAGTGGCTGCAGTCAGACGTGTAGGAGGAGGAGGAGGTGCTCAGCTCGCCGTTCCATGTCCGCTCCAGTCCTTTAAGCACCTCCCATCCCCCCCGAACGCTCGCTCCCCGGCTCTGCGGTTGCTGAGGGGGCTGGCTGGAATGACCCAGGAGAGCGGGAGACACAAGGAGATGCGCTAGACTGGGCTGCTGGCCGGGTGGACCGTCTGATCCCTGATCCCTCCACTTCTGCAGCCCTGACAGTCGCACAAGAAGACCTTTGATCTGCCCCACAGATGCATGCCCATGTAGGAGGGCATGGCTGTGCAGAGCGAGGGTCCTCATTAACCAGAGCCAGAGTGGAAAGGACCGACGCGCAGAGACGCAGGTAAGAGGCTGCACAGCTGGATTTCTATGGTCGCTCGCAGATGGGAAGGAATCATCTATGTGTCATCGGAGATACAGATTACCCCTCTACTTTAATTTTCCTCATCTGTTGGTGTGATAATTAAGTGAGGGGCTTCGGTGTGCGCGGCTTGTTTGTGTGCGCGCTCACTTGCTTGTGCTGCATGGTCATTGATTAGAGGGGGAGATGGGTCTGTGGATGAGCGCTGTGGCAGCATGATAATGGAATATGTCTCCTGGAGGACATGGTCCGATATCCATCAGTCATCTGGGGAATGTCAGGGGGAACGTGGGAGGGGGACAACAGGGAGAAGGAGAGGCAAGCAGAGGCAAAAAGTCCATGGCATTTGGTATAATTTATGCGAGTGCCATGTCCTGTGGGCTTGTACTGTTTTGGAGGGTGACCATTTGGCTTTGCTGTTCCTCAGTGTTTCATTAGTAATTCATATATTCATGCCACACTCCACATTTGGCCAGTGTTTCAATTAAAGTCTCGAGGCTGTATGGCAGGGAAGCTGAGAGTGCTCGTGTTGAAGAAATGCCATAGAGCAAAAGTGCTGGGGCTACTGGGTGGGGGGGTTAGAGGATTTGAAAATGAATGTTGGAAATGTCACATAAATCACTTAAGATGCAATGGCGCTGCTGCAACTTTGAGACTTTTCTGCTTCTGCCCCTGCAGAAAAGGGAGGGGGGGGGG
>CAESWR010000772.1:338315-348608 GCA_903171835.1 Mullus surmuletus
TGTACAATATGCTGCTCATTAATTAAATATGACAAAAACTGCGAATTTTCAAAGACAACAAAGTGCACGGTCCTCCGTTTTGTTTTTGTGTTTTGTTTTGTTTTGTTTTTTAACAAATGCCCAGAAACTGTTTTGACCTACTTTGAGTGTTTGATTAGCATTCAGCTCCGAAGGCACCAGGTGTTTATGCTGGAATGTCTAAAAACGTGTTGCGAGTTGTCTTTGCTGTGGCCACAGAAGTAACTCGAGTGGAGAGGTGTTAAAGTGGAAGCCACGGCAGAGACAGAGAGGAGAAAAGGTGCAGAGAGACACTGTTTGCACCAGGCGAACAAAGAAGTGTGGGACGACGTGCCCCAAGAAGCAGAGGAGGTACCGGGAGAGGAGGGGGGACGGGGGGTCGGTGTGTATTTAGCTCGTCAGGACAGAGTTATTAGGATGGAGACGCCAGAATCCTTCACTTTGGGAATACATTGGGTGTGAAAAAGAGAAGAAATGATTGGACGGGAACAAGATGGTGCTGATCAATTCGTGGTTAAGGGTCCCAGATGGGCTGCTCAATTATGGCAAAAATCATAATAATAACTATTTCTGGTCAATTTTGAGATCACGATTATCTAACATGATTATACATTAACTTCTCCTTAGTGGACTTTTGTCTTTTTAACAGTGGATTTCCTTGAACTTTGAATAGAATCTCACTGAAAAACAAATTAGGAATAAGTGTGAAAAAACAAGGCTCTCTTTCCCTCCTTTTTAACCTCTAAAACCTTCTCCAGAACCCGTAAACTTCCTCCAGACGTCCTAAAACTTACTCCAGAGCCTCTAAAACCTCCTCCAGGATCCTGGCACAACAATTGTTTTAACTCGATTATATTGGCTTCAGAATTGTTGGAAGCCAAAGTTGTGATTGAACATTCAAAATGCCCAGCCCTGAGTCCCAGGCACATAAAAAAAACATCCTCTGGTCTCAGTAAATCATATACCGAATAGAAATGAATAAAATAAAATTAAAAAAATTGGTCACCTAGTAACATTTCAGTGAGGCGCAATCTGAGACAAAGCATCCTGAATACCCCATTACATCTGAAGTGTTGCTTCACCGGCAGATTGTTTCTATCATTTATTTTTGAAATGGCGCTTTTGTTTTTTTATTCCATCCCCTCCGAGTGTCAATTCGGCAAAGCGAATCCCCCAGCTAACCTGGCAAGACATTCGACAATCAGCTGGACCGGACCAGAAGTAGATTCGTTTGGTCCGAGCGAATGTCCTCTCAGACACAAACATCAAACGACGAGACGAGGAGATTGGCCGAGGCACTTTGAGAAAAAGGGGCTAAATGATGAGGCGGGGAAACATCTGTGGCTTTGGAGATTATGTGAGGGTGACACAACTCCGGTGCAGTCCTGTCACTCACTGGAGCGCTCAGTCCGTGCGGGAAAACAGCTTTCAAGACATCACGGAGGCAAAGATGAGAAGTTTATTTTATTTTATTTTTTACCCCGGTTTGTTTTTGACCCGATTTGGCTCCAGGTGGTAAAAGTGTCATCACCGGCCCTGCTGTGCTACTGATTTGGACAGAGAGGAGTGGGAAATATTTTCAACTCTTAAGAGTTCCTGGGGACGTTTTTCATCCAGACCACTTTTTATTCTTAAGCCATTTTGACTGCAGAAAAAAATAACAATGCCTCAAATTCAATGTTGCTGCTAATCATTGACTCGTCTGAGGCTCTAATGATAATAATAATAATTATTATAATAATAACAATAATAGTGCTAATAATAAAATCCTCTTTGATTGCATTTTATGGAAATTATTTGAGTTTATGTGATTTTTTTTAATTAAAATAATGTCGAGTTACATAAAGAAACTGGCATTTAGAGGGTTACAATCACCCAAAATAATTTATATTCGACAAATATATTTCAGGTTCAAGTTGATTAAAAAGATTGACTCATTCAAATTGGAAAAATATTTTTAATATATGTTATTTTTTCAGCAGGTTTTTGGGAGGGGACGTTTTTCATCCTGAGGAACGATTGAGAATGTTTTTTAAGGAACTCGTAAGGCTTAAAAATGGTTGATCAAGTGTTGCCTCTCTTAGCAGACAACACACAACATCTGTCTCCGCCCATCAATGTCATGGGTTACACACCTCAACTGTGTCATAATGTGTCAAAGGGAGTCAATGATGAGATTTTTTTTGTTTTTCCCAATAATGAATATGTGTCAAACCATTTTCATGCTACATTTCATTATTGTATTTGAGAATATTGATATTATTGTGGGGGATGTAATGATGATTGATCAATTAAAGCGGAGAAAAATGAAGTAGAGGCGGGTCGAAATATGTCAACAATATTGGACTCGTTAATATTCCATCCAGCCTCTCGCGGATCAGCATTCAAAGGGGCTCTTTGTCGATTTCCTGGTGTAAAAAATTATACGGCAGCACTACAAGTATACTTTTCCATTATTTGATTTAGGCTTTAGATCCATGCTAACTTAATTTGGCATTTTTATCCATTCACGTTACAACTTTAAGATTCATTTCTGTGGTTAACAATGCATTAAAATATCAATAAATCATTGCTGGTGTGCTCAGGTTGTTACACCGGAGTCATTTATTTGATTAGAAAATCCTGTTTGTTTTATTCCTGCGTTTTTTTAATGTCCTTTGCTTTGTTTGCTGATTCAATCTTATTTTTCAATTTGTTGTTATTTCTGTACAGGATATCATTTCCTATTTTAACTGCATTATTAATTGAAAATCCAAAGAAAGGTTGTGTTCCTAATTATTATCCCTCCCTGGTTGCAGCATTTCCGCTTGTTATTTCCACTATTTTTCCATCTCTGTGTTGTGTAAGTGCTCCTTTGACACATGCTCAAAAAAGAAAAAAGGAAAAAAAAAAACAAAACAGAGGCCTCGGGCATCTGCGGACAAATGGCTCCACTTTGTTGTGCTCGGCAGTTAGAGTCTAAAATGGTGCAATGGCATGAGCAGTCTGTGCCGGCTATAAACAAGCTAATGAAACGTTTACCCATAATATTACAGCAAACCACCACCGGGCCTCCATGGTGCTAATTAATATCCTCCTACTTTAATGTCAGTTCTGATTCTTGTCTTGGATTCGATATTCCACGTGTAAAGAAAGTCCTCCCGGGTGGGTTGGGAGGCACAGTGAGGGAGTGTTACGTATGTGCAAGCTCTCAGGTTTCGGCGGATCTTCTTCTTCTCAGAGCCGCCGCGGGCTTTGAAGCATTTGTGCAATTATGTTAAGTTTGCACGGATGTTCGTCAAACCCGATTAAAACCGGAACACTCGCAAGAGCGGAGTGAATCAGTGTCATTATTTATACAAACACGACTCAAATGTCCAATCGTCATCTCTCATCACCTGCAGGGGGCTTTGCTGTTAAATCTGAGTTCTTCTATTTGTTGAAATACCAGAAAGTAAAAATGAGAGAGGGTGTTTGTGCTCTTGCTATAAGTCTAAAGAAGCACTCACATTAGGTGCGTAGGCCAAAAAAATATAAAGAAAAGGGGGAATGTCCACTCCAAAGGATGGGAAAAGTCAAGATTTAATGGTCCATAGAAATAAATGTACAAAAAAGGCAACGGTGCTCAAAAGTGAAAAACAAAAAGAAAATAAATCTGAACCGAAACATTTCGGCTACACAGCCATCTTCAGTCTGCCAAAAGGGCAAATCACACACCTGTGCTCTATTTGTAGACTGGAGGCACGTTCAATCAGTGAATGGATCCATTCATGTTACAGGGCGATGAGTCAAGACATATGAAGGGTGAATGATATCAAAAGCTATGGTTACAAAGACGCAGCACACTCTGAAATACCAGAAAGTAACACAAGATATAATTAATAAATCACATGACTAACGACAGGACACATCAAGAACAAGGGCAGCGATGCAGTAACGCGCTGTAACCATGGACACCAGCTCACACTGGAAGCAACAATAAATTAAGACTGGATGTCAAAGGAGACGGCCATTTACTGAGTGGCTGCAGCCACAGCTTGAAAGGATATAGGAGACGCACACAAACATACACTAACTAATTAGCTGACTCCCACTCATGCAAACAGACACGCAGCAACAACAATAAACAGCCGATGCTTCTGGCTCCGGAATATGGATGAGTTGAGATTATGCTCCAGTGTCTTCACCAACTGGTGCTGAGCAGGGAGCGCCGTTTTCCCCTTTTTTTCAGGCTTTTGATCCGAGCGAGAACTTTAACCTTATATGAGAGGTACAGCCCAGTAGCAACCAGGTAAAAATGATCCAAAGTTGTGGTCGTGGCATGTGATAGATTCATTAGGAACAGTAATTAGGGATAAAGGTGACGTATTAATGCACCAATCCCCCAGATTTTCAGAAAGCAAGCATGCGGATCTGTGATTTTTATATCCCAGCCCAACTACTCCTGCTGTGAAACACTACTTAAAGCCGTAAATGTATGCAAATCACCTGAAAGTGGTGGAGCGAGCAGCCTTATTGGAAAGTGCACTTGTGATCTCTAATTAGAGCAAACTGACGCGTTAAAAACGTCTCGCCTCGGCTGTGAAGCGAGAGACGCGATTTTAGTATAGTTCAAAATCCGAGATTCCGTGGGAGCGCGTGTATGATCATAGTGACATCCTCGTAGCGCCTTGGCACTTTCTGTAACTTTTTGGGATCGTTTTTGGGCAAAACTTTGGAGCGAATGGAAAAACAAACCACACTGTTGTCTGCTAACAAGCACTCACACTTTGTTTCATATATTGAAAATAAATATAGTTTGGTGAGCAGTTGGCTAAAAAGAAAAAACTGTTGCCTAAAAATGGCCTGTTCTCTTGTTTGAACCTTTCTTGCTAAAAAGCATTTTTTCTGCTATATTTTTGATGCATGTTTTGCAGCTTTTTCAAAAACTGCTGAGATTTTCATAACTTTTAAAAAGGCAGACTGCTTATCAATCCCACACATGGGAAATTTGTTTTTGCATTCGTAAAATACAAAGGTAAAAAAGTGGAAGAATAGAAATTGTAGAGATATAAAAATGATGTACAACAAACATATAGTTATACCAAAATGTTTCAGTACTACATATATACAGTTATTTACAAGAATAGAATTCAATTATGCACACTGTTGGTAGTTGTAAGGCATAAACAAGTATTGCACAGATGCATACGGGGGTGTGAAAGCAGAATTTAAACTACATTATTTAGAGATATGATGAAGCCTACCGAGCAAAAAGTGGCCCCTGAAGGCTTAGATTGGCCAGAATTAACTTTTTTGTTGCTGACATTTTTACAACATCGGTTCTGAACCACCTGAAGAGGAGAATATCTTCCTCCTGCTGGAGGTAGAGGCAGCGCCAAATTGGCAAACATTCTGCATTTCTCTCCTCCTCCTCCTCCTCTTCCTCCTTACTCTCCAACGCCAAGCGAATCATGTTCTTCTCTGCGGGAGGCGGATAAAAATGAACAATGACATTTCGCTCCTCTCGCCGCCGCCCGTCCGTGCCCCGCCTTCGCTTTAGACGGAACACCTGTCGTTTTCGCTCTCGCTTCCTCTGCGGTTTGCCGTCAGGCAGATGCACTCGACAGGCCAAGTTTTTTCTTGTGATTTACGGGTTGACTGAGTCAGAGAAACACCATTGGCACGTATTTTTGTGTGGCGCTGGGTGAAAGGTGGACACTTGATCAAAGGACCACAATGTAGTTGGGTGACAGTGATGTCAGGGGTCCCCTCCTCTGTTCCCAGAGGGCCACTGTAGTTTGACATGGATGGCTTCTTTGACCGCTCTCTCAAACCATCTGATTCTATTTTCTTTTTACACATTAACGATATATTTATAACCAATCGTCTCAGTAAAAGCTTATAAATCTGCCAATATCCTCCTTATAATGCGTTTTAGATACTGTACATATATATGTATGTATAGGTGTATATATATTTGGGGTGTCCCAATCCAATATTGATATTGGATATTGTACTGATAGCAGCTAAATTATATCGGCCTGCATCTAAAATAAGCACTCTGATACAAGCAGTATCTATATTAATACAAAATATATTGATTTGATATATTTATGCAGTTTCATATTTCTTCTGAACTTGCAAATGTGAGTGTTGTCTTGTCTTGTTTGCTTTGTTTGCACCAACATGAGTCGGTGCCCCAATTTCGTTACATGACAACAAAGATTCTATTCTACCTTTTGTTTACATCCCGGAGCGTCGTTTCTATCCTCCCAAGTTACGAGAATGCCGAGCTTCAACCTCTTTTGTGCCTCTGAACAGGTCCCCACATCACAGACCAGACACCGGTGTGTGCGTGCGTGAGTGTTCGCGGGTGATCGCTGCCGAAACAGAAACCTCCCGTACGACCGCCAGCACTCAGAGACTGTGAGTACGCTTCTTTTTTTTATTTTATTTTTTTATTTCCTACCTTCCATTTTGTCACAGAAGGAGCTCTCCGCTAATATCACGCGGCAAGATTGTTTCAGTTCAGAGCTAAACTGGGCTGTTACGCCGAGTCATGTGAACGAAACGAGCCCTTCGTTCTCACTTCCCGGTCATGTAACAAGAGCATATGAAAGATAATCTTGGCGGGATTAAATGCTAAATCCTTTATCTAGGAGAGCCATAGGCACAAAAAGCTTTATGTGCAGATTTTTTTTTTTACTTTAAAGGATAATCTCTTACTCATTGACTGATCAGTCCGCTTTAATACTCCAACGAGAATAATTAATCATCTCCTCCGACCTCCGCTGTTCCTCTTTATCAGGAGGTTTAACTTACAGTCTGTCAAAAGGTCACGAGCTTCACCTTCACCGGGAGCCTCCGTGGTTACGACATCGCTGCGAACGTACGAGCGAGCGTGAGCGAGTCCTCTGCAGCTTTTTTTTCCCTGTTTTGCTCGCATCTGCAACTCTGCATTGATTCCGTGCCAGTGAGCGCGAGGCCGATGCGGAGCGCCGGGTTCTCCGCTGGCCCGGTGCAATCAGCCGGTGGCGACGGCCGTAACAGGCTGGTTGAGAGAGAATTTAATAATCCTGCGGAGCGAATGACCGCAGTCGATACGGCAATCTTGTTTGCTGCAGCCCTCACTTAACGTATGTGCTGCATCCTCGAACTAATAGCAGTGTATAACAACAGAGTACCTTAAATTCTGATTGAGAGTTGAATACACAGCATTTTAAAATCAAAACCGCAAAAGAGGATCCTAAATTAAGGTGACCAGATTTCTGAAATGAAATCCAGGGACATTTCCAGCTCTGAGATAAAAATGAATTAAAAGTTATTAAGATGAAAAGAAGAAATCGGGAAACAATCATAATAATAAAATGTACCTGGCAAAGGCTATAAAAAGGAAAGATAGGTGTCTGTGTGTGTGTGTGTGTGTTTTGTGATAACACAGCACAGGTCCCCGAAAATGATCAAGCCTTGAGTCATCGTCCAGAAGGTGACAGGTGTTGACGAGCGCGCTCTGTTCTTCTTCTTTTCTAAAGGTCGCGTGTGACCGGCTGCCATAATAACTGTTGTTCTAGTCTGTGCGCAACATGCTCCATCACGCTTTCTGCTCCCTACCTGCCTACCGTAATAACTGTTGTCTGCGCGCAACATGCTCACTTCCTACCTGCCTACCGTAATAACTGTTGTTTTAGTCTGTGCACAACATGCTCCCTCAAGCTTTCTTTCCTACGCGGCTACCATAATAAGTGTAGTCTGTGCGCAACATGCTCACTTGCGCTTCCTACCCAATTACCGTAATAACTGTTGTTCTTGTCTGCACGCAACATGCTCCCTCACGCTTTCTTTTCTACCCGGCTACAGTAAAAGTGTTGTCTAGCGGTCGGTGACATCCGGTGAAAAAAACCCTGTCTCACTTAGACTGGTAGCTGTTTAGGCCTGTTTGGACCCCCCTCTGTGCTTTATCACTTTACCTTTCAACGAGACATTTGAGGTCAGCGGTTTTATATATAGCCTTGCTGTGCTTCTTCCATTTGGCTTCCAACATGCTGAACAGATATTACACCGCCGCCACTTCAAGATATCTTAAGACTGGAAATGTTGCAAATAAATACAGCTGTTTCTGAAAGCCCGCTGTGCAGCACATAGCATGTATAAGAAGGTGAAAAAAGAAAAGAAAAACACATTTCCCTTTTTCCAACTGCACAACTGCAAATTATCCCCGCCCACACTGAGAGCAGCCAAAGCTCTCAACAGAGATTCGCGCAAACTGGAGCTGAATGCAGAAGGCCACAGAAGACCCGATGACAGACAACACAGATGCGGCGGAAAATAAAAAAATACAAAATAAAAGCACTGCCAGGGGAAATATAAACAGCTATTCAGGCATATGGAAGGTGGCTGTCACAGGCACGGAGGGGAAGGGGGGTTGTTATCCACCTGTGTCTATAAGTGTGCCGTGTGTGTGTTTATGCTTTTACTGTCGAATCCACGTCCTGTTGCGCAAAGCCTTTCGAATCGCCAACTGGCTTCGAGTCGGGATTTTTTTCCCCACACATGCGCACCATCATCAGAAAATCGTCAGAAAATCCAAACTATCCCTTTAAGATTTCAAATAAGATCAGATTTTGTGGAGGTAAAAAAGCCTGAGATGCATCAGAAACCCTTCGCTGACACCTAATAATATTCAAATGCAGTCGAACAGGAATGAGACTTTGCAATTTCTGTGTCTCATTTCTCCGTAAATGATTCATAAACTAACGCTGTTATGGCAGTCGCCCTTTTGAATAAAGTAATGAAAGGCTAAGGGGGGGCGAGCACACACTTGGACCCTCCCTTAGGCAGATTAGCAGCCCGCTCCGAGGTCGCATCCCATCTTCTCTGTGCCTTTTTTAATAAAGATACATGGAGGTAAATACGGTGAAGCTGCTGTTTTAAGTTGAGTTGCTGTCTCTCAACAGCAATCTTCTCCGGCTAAGAGGTTTCTTGTTCGCTTTAGCAACATCACTGATACAGGAACTGACCCTGCATCAATGGTTGTATTGATCTAATTGATTCAATAACAGCCCGCTGTTTGACTTGCTGCTCTGAAAGCGGCTGTGATTGATGGTGGGTGGGAGTGGGGCTGCAGAACTCTGGCCCTGAAACATGCAACGACGGACAAATGTTGTGAATCTGTCATTTTCAGAAGCTTTCCTGAGAAAATAAAGTGCAGCTCCTATTCTCGGTTTGCTAGAAAAACTCAGTGTGGGTGTACGCGCCGGTGCTAGATTATACTTTCATTGGCTCAAAGTTAAATTCTTTTGTAAGTCGAGCATCTATCATTGTGTGCATTGCCACCCACGCGTTGTCCCTGTCCCAGTTGCAAATACCAGCTAATACGATGGCTCTCAAACCAGAGAATCCGGCGCCACGGCAACCGTTCGCTCGGCCCTGCTGCAGCTGAGTCTTTGATCTCCGACACCACGAAATTTGAATTTACATAAGGATGCTTTACCGACAGAGGGAGCGATCAGCAGGGGACTCAACAATCGCAGACGCGTTGTGGACACAAAGGTAGAGAAGTAGGTCAAGTGCTGTTCAGGACAGCACGGCCCAACTAATGTTCTGAGTGGATCTTAATTTTTTGTTTCGGTTATTTAGAAACGAAGAGTTTTGAAGGTCTGTTGCCAAGTTACCAACTAAGAATTTTTTTTGCTTAAATATAGTGAAAGGTAGCATTCATGTAATTTTACATTTGTGCACTAAACATTTGTAGGATACATTTGATATATATATGAACGAAATAATAAAATAACATTTCTGGTCCTTCACAGCACTTACAGAAAGCTCATTTATAGTGAATACAAGGTATGTTGCACACATGATAACTTTAAGAAAATTATATAGTATTATCATTATTATTATTATCATTGTTAGGAGTAGTAGTAGCAGTAGTAGTAGTATTAATGTTGTGATTTTTTCTGTGAGATCAATAAAGTACCTATCTATCTATCTAGTAGTAGTAGTTGTGGTAGTAGTACTTTTACATTTCAGTGATATTAATTTGAATTATTATTAGCATTATTTGTAGTGTTATTTGATTAGATTAGAAACAGATTAAATACAACTTTATTCATCCAGTTAGTGTTAGTATTAATTATGTATGACCCTGACCCTTTTGAATTCCCTGGTTATGAAAAAAGTATTCTATTCTATTCATCATTCAGTGACACCAATCAATAATTGTAACTTGCAAAAAAGAAAAGAAAAGGGGGATGAGAGAGAGAGTTCTGGTCTGATCATGTATATACACCCCCTTATATTTTATCTGCACCCACA
>CAESWR010000772.1:362278-386425 GCA_903171835.1 Mullus surmuletus
AGAGGGAAATATACCTGCGAGCATAATTCAATTAAAAAGAGAATTGGAAAAGAAGTTATATTGAGGGAAGACAGATTTAACTCGCTAGAAATGTAAATTTTAAGAATATAAATCCCTCAATATGCAGGTGAGGTACTGACAGAATAAAACAGCGCTTTAAGAGTGATTACAGGATAGACGGGATTTGAAGGGAAATGGCAAACAAATGTGAACTACTTTAACTCTAAATCAAAGACCCATCTGGCTTTAAACGATCCAATCCCTTTTATCAGCCCTCACTTTCCTCACAGGCAGAGTTGGTTGTATTAGTTTGCAGTGACAAAGCGGCTCAAGCCTGAAGCTGATGGGTTCATTCTTCTGAGAGCAATACTCGTGTATCCTTTCAGAGAATAATGAAATAAGCAGTATTTTTTTTTTTTTTTTTAAGCAATTAACAGGTTGAGGACGGTGGTCACCACACTGCCAAAATGTCACGCTTCCTTTGAGGCCAAACTGCAGAATGTCTTCACCCAAAAAGGATCAGTTCGCAGTACGCGGGGGAGATTATCGTGTCACCGCTTTCATAATCCAAAGAGGAATTTTGCAGATTCAAGGATTTGTGACATATGATACAGAATGTTGGCAGCCTGCACTCAGTATTGACAGAGGATTTCTGCGTGATTGAATGGAGTGTATGAGGATGCAATGTCAATTTACATGTATAGACACATTCACAAAATTCAACATTACGTTGCAAACCTTCTCATTGTGCTCATCCCAGTTTGTGTGCCGTTTTAAGTACTTGGAACAGAAAGTTCTAACAATAAAGGAAATCTTCCAACAAGCCCTTAACACTGCAAGGCTGAACAAAAAAAGAAGTACTTCCTGATTGTGGAGGCAGGTATACTGACACATCAAGCAAGTAAATCAGGCAACTCACTCGTGCAATTTACACGCATTGTTTTTCTCCAAAGATGATGGTGGAAATTACCTGGGGGGCGGGGGGGGGGCTTCTTGTTCCCTTCTCAGCTCTGCAGGGAGCCGTGAATTTGCAGAACTGATTAGGCGCTGATGCAGAAATGCACAATCAACTTCAGTCTCTTGATGAAAGATCACTAATAAAAAAAGAAACACACAAAAGCAAGTGAAATTGACTGTGCAAGTGCATTTTTGACTCTATTGCCTATAAAAACAATTAGCATAAATGCACAGGTATAACAAACTTCTACTGCCATTTTGTCTTGTTATACAGTGACAATAAAAACGCCCTTTAATTTCATGTATACTAATTTAATTTGTCAGGAGATACATCACAAATGGCAAAATCTGGGTTTAAATGGGGTTTTTCTTATAGATAAATCTGCTTTGTAGTATAGTAGACGGTCTTCAAGGAAATCTATGAGCACTGTCATTCTTGGTCACGCTCTCTTTCGCATAAAAATGATAATTTACAGGAAAATGTGCGTCAATGTTCACCCTTCTGATGTAATCTGGACAAAATTTAAGAAAAATCTCCCAAGGCAGACGAGGCTCTGTACAGGATGACCTCTTCACAGTGATTTGTTCGTCTGCTATTACTCCTCTCGATATCTGAGCTTGCCGTCTGGATGCCATCAAATTATTCAGTCTTAAATTCTTGATGCGGTCTAATCAACTATCAGAAAATGTCTGCACTAATACATGAATTTAGAGAATTTTACATCATTTTCCGTAATAGGGCTGACATTAAGTTTTAATGAGAGTGGAGGCAACCATAAATTAGAAATCTTGTTTGTTGTGTTTAAGATTTGAAAGATGAGAGTGTGGGCCTGTCAGAGACCTCTCGTGGATATATCAAATTGGAGTGTCGGGAAAATTGAAATCATAAGAACGTGCCCCTGACTTTAATCCAACCAATTAGAATTATTACCACTAATTTTGGCATGAGCCCTCCGTTTCATCATGGACATTCAGACATGATCAACTCACTCTGAGGAGCTTCCTAATATTATACTGCCACAAACTGAGCAAAACCAGGGCAGTGTGCATCTCTAATAGACCAAACACCTCACAAGGGAAAACCAAGATGGAGTTCGCGAAATGCCACCGCCAATGCCCAGAATCCTTCCATTTTAAATGATTTAGTCCGATGGAGTCTGTCAATCACAAATAATCTCAGAGAGAAGACACATCTATTGTCTGACCTCTCAACACAGTGATCCAGTAACATACAGTTGGTGATGGTTCTCCATGATTTCCAATTAGTGCTGCGCGGCCCCTCCCAAGATAACGTGGTTGATTCCATCAGTTAATCAGAGAGATTAATAATTAGTGCAACGGCAAAATAAGTGAAAATTCCTCCTGCAACAACAGAGTAGGAGCCTGATAATTCGGAAAGCCATGTGGAAGTATTGTGCTAATTGTTACTGGAATGGACTCTTTAATTCCAATTAAAGCATAATTAGGAATCTGCATTCCACAGGCAGCATCTAAACGGCTAAATCAGAACTCCTGCATGTGGGAATAGTCTGACTAATGAGGTCTGAATATGAATGTTACATAAGCAGTTCTAATGTTGCATTCATTTATTCTAAATGTGCGGATCATTATTTTCAAGCACAACAAACTCCTGCTGACAGTCATTAAAAAAGTAATGCCCATTTTACATATTTTCCCTCATATTATGTATTTCCAAATTCATAAATCACAAAGCAAGACTTGCACATTTTAACATTTATGTGAATTACTGACTTCAGAGGTATAATTTGAAGATCTACCTGCCCTTTTTTTTCTATTACTGGAATCATAATTCGGGGCTGATAATAACCTCTGCGGTTTATAAGGCCTGAGACAGGCGTACAATAAATTCAGGCATTTCCTCTCCTCCATTAGCCACAAATCACAGTAATTGCATGTGTCAGTGCAGAAAGATAGTTTCAGAGAACAGCGGATTTTAAGGGAAAATCAGACAATTAAACTTGAAAACAAAGTACGTTCAGGTTGACACAAAATAACTGGGGAGCGACGAGAGAGGTGATCTATCTACTCTCTAGTCAAGCTTTGTCAGTGGTAGGACTCATTTTCTTGAAAAGGACCACTGCTTTCAGCTTTAACTATTTGTATTCAATAGGTTCTTTTATGTTTGTGCTCAGTCTAACCTTTTTTTGCAGTTATAAATGTGAGGTGCCATTATAAATCAATCCTGTTTTTTATTCATAATTTATTTCATATGGTGAAAACTTATGTTTTTTGTAAATGACATCTAGATGTTGTCATTGAACTAGCCAAAGGTCAGCCAAAGGTCAGCTGTCATCATATAAAGCTGCACCACTAATGTTTTAACAGGGACAATAAGGTGAGCTCGCATTACCGCCAACAGTGTAGCATGTCACTTCTTAATTTGATTTAAGTCCTTTTTATTGGTTTATAAAAACGCTATGATTTGATATATAAGGTGGCTATTTCCTTGCTGCTGGGAGAGAACATATGGAGCATTCAGCAGCCAAAGCGAAATGTAAGGTTGTTTTTGGAATCTGAAAATTAAAAGATATAGTCGTTCTTCTCAGACCCTGATGCCGAGTTAGCTAGTGGAGACTGGGAACACTGGGACGGAGCAGCTACCTGTTGCCCTGACCTCTGATGCCCACGGTGTTGTGTGGCTACAGTAGCTAACTCGTCCGGCCTCAACCAAAGTGACCACATCACGATTCTTATCCACCCACTATGCCTCCATCCACACCTGCCTAAACAAGATACCAAGAGCTGTCGTCATAGCAACGGCCAGGTCCGCCGATGCCCTTGGGGATCATTTCTTGACAGAATTCCTCTGTGTCCTCCCTCGGTAAAAGGTCGGCTCCTCTGCTGAATGACTGTTTATCTTTGCAGGCGTGTAAGCTTCGGTGTCCCCCGGCAACCTTCCCCTGCTCCGCTCAGTTCCTCCTGATCTCGAAATTTGAGTGAGAAATTTCAGGCTCTAAATTTTCGTGTGGTATCTACATAGCCACAGGATGTTAAATAGAAAGAAGGGCTCTGGTTTTCTCTGTTTTGTGATTCAGTATCAGTTATGCACGCTTGTGTAATGGTGATGATGAGTGTGAGATGTGTCAGCTGGATTTCAGCTTTTCTTCTGATAGTGACAGCATGTGCCATAAAAACAAGTGTCCCAGAATCAGCTGTTTTTTCCTTACCATGACGTCCACTGGCCATCATTTATGTGTTTGGAGGATAGGACAAGATGACGTCCTTATGAGAAGGTCACCAGTGAGGGTGGGTGGTCACCAAAAGGTCCAGACTTCTCCACTGGTGCCATTGCTGTAAATCAAGACTACATTTTAAAACCTGGATCCACGATTTTCACCTCACCTCAAAACGTGGCAATTGTTTGAACCAAAGACGCCAAAGGCTGCCTAACTTTTAGGGTAGATGGTTGATGGAATCTTAATCCAAACCATAAAGCCTCCCGATACAGCAGAGCACAGAAACATTAAAAACAGGAGATTTTACATCATCCTTTTAAGGATATTTTGGGGGAACTCAACGCCCAGTGATTTGGAGGACCTGTAGATTTGATCTTGTGGGGAAGCTCACCAGCTTTCAAACTACAACAAGGGCTATCTGTGAATAATGGGCGCTGCATAAGAGGAGGCTATTCACAACGGGGATATTGAGTATATTGTCACCTTGCTGAGGTCACGAATCTTGGCTCTTCTCTGCAGCGGGAATAAGAGGCGTTGAAGAGTTACTGACATTCACAGTGATGTGCGGCGATCACGCGCTCCTGATGTACGGCCGGTCACTCGCACCTCCTTGAAGATCCAACAGATGGGTGTCCTTCTCGCAACTGGAGAGGGAGACAGATGGTGGCTATTAGACGGACAGAGAGAGAATGGGAATAAATGGGGGTACGGCTGCACTGTCACTATCCTCTGGGAGAATCAGATAATAATCATTATCAATCAAAAATATCTAATCCTTTTTAGGGGCAGAAGCAGCTGGTACGGTGCCATTTGTCACCGCAGTGCACCTTTGATGCAGAGAGATGATTCTTTTTAAGTTGGGATGTTGAGCACATAGATTTCTATTAAAAAAACTAATCTTTTTAAATGATTAGTAGAATTGAAATTCAGGGCACAGATGATGTAATAGATTTTTAGTCATGGATGTGAGCTTAGCATTAAGCCTATCTGTGATACATCAGCCCTGTACCTGATACTGTGACACAAGGTAGAGATCAGTAATGCTTCACTGGAATTTTAAATGAGCCACCCTCCTCTATAAGCCACTGTTATCACAAACAAGTGGCAAGAATCAGAATCTGAGCGATTGACTAATGTGGCTCAGCGCCCCGCTACCGACAGTTTGTTCTCCGCGTGTGGCACTCGGAGAGATATTTGCTCTGGAAAGCTTATATGCAAAATATCCCGGAGCTCTAGCCATGCTCTCTGTCTGTCTCGCTCGGTTTTAGCCCATCTGATCCATTAGCGTTACAATCATCGTCTCATCTGTAGTCCACGCTTGTCAGATTCCTTGATCACAGATATGAGCAGAAATATCTGGCTCTCCTTCCCCCACACAATTGCTCCAGTCCATTTTTTCCCTGTCATTTTTCTGCCACAGACACAGAAACCCACATGCCGCATACGCACTTACAGTCTTTCAGTAATCTTGCTTTTACTGCCTCCCACTCAGGCATCTGTAAAAGAGCATTTGTGGTTCACAGGAGAGCGTTCGGACCATGCTGCCAGAGTCATTTGTGGATTCAGAGACCTTCATGTGTTAAATGCTGTATATGGGCATTGTGTTGCCTTGATGACTGTGTTAGAAAAGGACCTTCGTAATTGCTTTTTTTTTTTTTTTAAAGGCTGGCCTCAGATGTCAGACGTCTGCTTTTTGTCTTTTCTAGAAAATAGGTCTTCTTCTTGACTTGAAAACTCTGAGTCCATGTAGCTTGGTGAATAGGCAGCTATTTCCACTCGTTTCGAGCATTTGAGGCATTTTTGTGTCACGACCAAAATCAGATGTGGATTTGTCAGGTAAATGTGGCTTCTAAGTTGACTCATATCAGATGAAGGCACTCAATAAGAAGGCAGAGGCGGCGACTTGGGGGGGGAAATAATCAACCTACCAAAGATTGGAAGTGATTGGTTGTTGTGGAAAGCAAGGCACTATACCTAAGCCTGGCAGTGGAGTCCGGTCAGTCCAAGACAAATCCAAGACTCTTCAAAATCATTTCTTGTACCTCTGACCCTGTCCGCTCTCTTCTATTGTGCAGGTGAATGATTGCCAAACAGAAAGCAGCCTTTGCAGTAAGACGCTGTCCCATGCTGCTCCCTCCTCTCAGGGGATGGCCAAGGTCCAGGATGGACATACGAACGCGTGTGACAGGTAAAGGACGGTGCTACATGTGATCCACACACCTTCAGGATCAACCTCACTCTGTATTTTTAAGTAGTACACATGGTTATCAGTTTCACTAATGAGCTGCTATGTTTGCAGCTCTGCAATGTTAGAGGAGAGCCAAGATGGAATGGACAGTGGCACCCTAAGTCCTGCATCAGCTCGACAGGTCACCATCCAGCGCCACCCGACTCAAGGCTTCGGCTTCATTGCAGGCAGTCAAAGGCCTGTCATCGTTCGCTCCGTCTTTGCTGGTCAGTATGTGTTGAAGGGCAAAAGAGACATACATAGGAAGGCAATATACTTCTACATAAACTGTGTGTATATGAGTTTGTGTTTTGTCCCCCCACTGTATCTGCAGACGGCCCCTCATTTGGTAAGCTTCTACCTGGAGATCAGATCTTGGCCATTAACGAGGAGACGGTGAGCGACGCGCCCCGAGAGAGAGTCATAGACCTTGTAAGGTAACATCCTTTACTGTCCCAGGAGGGAGGGGGGCAGGCAGCGAGGGGTAGGGCCATGAGACCGCCAGCACGGGCAAAGTAAAAGACAACAGGGGTTAAAGGGGTGGATTGGAAGGAACAAACTGTTTCTTATTGCTGGTGATACCTTAGATCTGCGCAGCGGTGCGGATGAGTCAGTCCTTTCATAGCTGAAGGACGGTGAGGAAATGGCAGATATAAACTGGAGAAGCTCTCCAAATACCATGCTGCCCATGGCGTTATCTAACCCACTCCACTCTCTGTTGTCTCTCCGTAGACGCTGCAAAGACACTATAGTTCTCACTGTGCTGCAGCCCCATCAGGTAGTACAACAGGACACACTCTCTTTCATCTCACCCCCCCTTTGGATTTCTCGTACTCTTCGTCGGTCTTAACACCTTCACTGTGAATCATACAGAAAGCCAAAAGCCTGCACAGCATTCCCTTCAAACAGAGTGCACTAATGCAGCGCAGACATCAGTATTCATGGCCATGCCCACACATTAGAGTAATTTCTTTTTCTGGTAACCCCTCTCAGGAAAAGCTTGATGTGGGCACATAAACACCAACATGAAAACCTATTTAATAGAGATTTGTGTGTGCATTCATCCATACAGTGGAAATGAAATATACTGTTTATCTTAACATCTAAGTGAAGCTGATATTGTTATCAGATAAAACACAGGTATGAAAATGCCAATGGATAGAAATCTGATTGTATTTCTTTTTATCGTGAAAGTTCTTCTGGGGTTTGCCTCTGATGGTTCAAAGTGCTTAATATCTGATAAGTACAACCATTTGCAAACTTTCATGTCGAGGCCGGGTTTAGCTGTCGCACTGCAGCAGCATTAGCCAGTTTTCCAAAGAGACGGGTTTTTAACTCTGGCGTTCGCAAGGGCTTTTCTCTCATTTACCTCTCTTCTTTCTAGCTGATTCAATAGTTTTTCCTCTCTTTACTTATCCCCAGTCACCTAAGTCTGCCTTCATAAGTGCAGCCAAAAAGGCCCGCCTGCGAACTAACCCGCCTAAAGTGCGCTTTTCAGAGCAAGTGTCCATCAGTGATCCAGACTCAGTAAGTTCAACTTTTGTTTCTTGCCTACTCCTGTTTGCAAAATATACCGTTGTCCTTTCCCCTCTTCTCATACTGCACATGTCCTTTACTTGATCAGCAATCAAAAGCTTTAAGCACTCTATCCTCTTATTTCAGCCATAGATTTCCCAAATGATGCATAACCTTCAGTCCAGCAGTTTGGCCTTGAATAAATTGCTTTGCTATTACTTGAACCCTGTGGTTTGGGTCATAAGGATCCAGTATTATACAGCGGCACATACCCCATTTTCCTAGACAATAATCAGCCCCAAAAGGCTTTTGTTGCTTTCGTTTTAGACTGCGCAGAGATGGATGAAGAAATGCCCAGCGATCGAGGAATTAACTATACAATATTAAGTCTTTAGCAGTGCTGGTTACTATTTGAAGCTGCACAATAATGACAATGCTCAACAACAGTAGTCTTTTTTTTATAGAATTCTATTTAAGCTATTCTATTTCCAGCAAAGTACTGCTGATGGTGGTCTGAATACTGTTTCCTTTTGCATTAAATGGACAACTTGACAAAACAAATGTGACTCTGGGGTTTCTAAAGCTAACAAGGTAGGTTGACAAGATATAGTTGCAATTCATTATGCAGGGGGTTTGAAAATTATGCCACATTTGTGTCTAGATGTTTTTCTCAATTTCTTATATGCCTTTATATTCGATCTCATAGTAAGTTAAAACATTTCAAGGGATCACATCATTCATCAGAATTTATCCTCCGAGCAGAACGGACACATTGTAAATATAGACTCCTACCAGTCCCCAAATCACCAAGAAAACACAAGATATCAACTGTACGATGCCCAAAGTAATACTCTGAACTAGAATAGTCGAAGGCTGGCACTTGAGCCACAGCAAGAGCACGCCAGATAAAGGAGGTTACTTGACAGGAACAAAGAGATGAAGCCAAAAATCCAATAAAGAATCTGAACTTCGAGGATGGAGAGTGTGATGTGCCATTTACCTGAAACTAATGAAGGAGAGCAGGGAACAGGATTGCTCATCACTGTGGGTCTCTACTAACCTTTGGACTTTTTGACAGACAGCTCAAAACATCTATTCAACCGATAAGTAATACCAGGAATTAGCATTATTTGAATGCCAGTTTTCCTTTACTACATGTCAGTTAAGGCGAAGCAATCTCAACATAACAACAACTCTTTTAATACCTTTTTTACCCCCCATAATGTCTTTAATAATGGGATGCATTGCCATTTCCACAAACCGAGGCAGCTAATTTCTTGATATTCTTCTCCAAAGACTGGGACATAGAAGCAGGTTGCAATGATTCGAAAAGGTTATCCATGTTTCCTCGATTCTCTATACATGACAAATTAGCGCCCTGGTCCACCTTCACTAACAACAACAAAGGTATGGTGGCTTGTAATGAGAAGTGACAGAGCTGTTACGAGGTCTCCTATTAATGAGGAAAAATGTGTTGACTCATCACTCAGGCATCAGTCGCCTCTAATCGCCCAGAGGAACAGCTTGTAGAGCCTGCAGAACGCTCAAGTTCTCCAAAAAGACAGACTGCAAGGCATCTGCTGTGGACACAACTCTCCATGACTGCTGCACATTATACGGGATACATTGTTGCTGTAAATCACATATGCGTAAACCGCTACAAGTAATGTTTGTACTCCAAATCCATCACCAGATAGAAATGCAATAAATTCAGAAAGATCCCGATTTACTTTGGTGCAGAATTCCCAAGCATTTCATTAGAGCTATAAGGCTGCTCCCCTATGCATTTTTTAACACGTCACATTAAAGCCCTCCAGCCTTATCTCGCTCCTTTATTTAAGATCTGTTCCTCTAATCACAACTGCTACTGTTGAAAGTACATAATGAAACCTCAAAAAAAGCCCTCAGCAGTATTAAAAAAGACAGGGAGAGGAGAGAACCCATCACATTACATTCTAGCGAGAATTCATAATTCAAAAGTGCTTTGAGAAAAAGCAACAACCTTGGCCTCTCTTCTTCTGTGTCTATGGTAAATGCCTTCAGTCATAACATCCAATTTTCTTTGCGTGCGGTACTTGCCGAGCAGCAAAAAACTGTCAAACTTGATTGAGACCTTTATGATTCCTGATACGAGCGTGGCCAGAGTTTTGGTCCAACTCTCCTCTGATCAGTTGAATTTAACTTTTCCGTCTATTTAGTGCTTGGGGAAGCTTGCTCACTGGTCTCCATTGTTCAAATCTTCATATCTTAAATTTTATATATACCATATAGGAATAATCTTTTTGACACATTCTTTGCCCCCTTTCATCTCTTTCAGACGATGCTCAAGGACGACTCCTTACTACTCATACCAAATGTGTTGAAGGTGTTTTTGGAGAATGGACAGATCAAGTCATTCACCTTTGATAGCCGTACCACTGTAAGGGTGCGTATTCACCGCAGCTGCACAAAATTACCGGACGTTGCATCTGATCCCCCCTGTGATGTTACGTAATTCTCAATCCAACTGTCATCACTTTGGTCTAAGTGTCTCATAAGCAAAAATTATTGAAAGGTTGAAATACAGCTTTGATTTTGAGAGACCTATCATTTTCTAGAATTTTAAATCTCACTGTCATGATTAAGGACATAAAGCGATAAATGAAAGCAGTCAGACAGAGGTCATTTCGGTATGTCGGACTCTGAGATGGGTTCACATCTCTGAGCAGACTCATTAAACGGACTCTATTAGATTTTGCAAATCTCTCCTCTGCTCGTAGGGAGAGAAGGGAAGAAATGGAGATGCATAGCCTCACTTTAAAGGAGGGCTGGAGAAAGCTCTACTCTGTCAGCCTAATTAAATGGAATTTCAGTATAATAAGAGGGTTGAGATCAATAAAACAATACCACCGATTAAATCAGTGGCACAACAGGAAGCCAGCTATGTGCCCATTAGACTTTCTGTCAATTAAAGAAGACTTTTTGCAGTATCCCAGGCACAACTCACTGTATTCTATGGCTTCTTCAGTTGATTGTGTGACTTTACTATTATTTAATGCAAACCCTTCAGGTCAATACTGGTGAAATTGCTTGTTTTTGTTTTTTAGAGGTAACATCAGCAGGACTCAACATAAAAATAAAGCTTTAAGATTTATTCACAGGTCGCTAAAAATAGAATAGGATACCTTTTACTAACCGCTCCACTAATATATTAAGAGGGCAAATAAATTATGAAAAAGGCATAGCCCTCAGCAAGATATAATCCACAAATTTCCTCTCAGTTTTCGGTGAATTTTAGGGAGATAACCTCCGTCGAGCCTGATAACATTTATAGAGACAGATCTGCATACAACGTGCACTGTAGCCTATATGTTATTTTGTCAAATAGGACACACTCACTGCTATAGTGCAATGGTACTCAAAAATGACAAACAGGATACTGAAAGAAAGACCATTAGGGAAGGGTGAAAGTAGCCTTCATGCACCAAATTTAATTATGTGTATTCGGGAACGCTAATCTATCGCTTTCCTTCCAGGATGTGATATCCTCTCTGCAGGACCGTCTCTCACTGCGCTACATTGAGCACTTTGCTTTGGTGCTGGAGGCGGGTGGTCTGGACCAGAATCAGAGGTTGTATCTGCTGCAGGAGAACCAGCCTCTGACACATGTAAGTATGGAGATATACGACTTCAATGTGACTGAATTTACCGATGGATATATTTATTGTGTTCCAAACATCCTTGCTCGGCAATGGAAATTATACGTGTAACTGCTGTAACTACCACTTTCTTCCTCCCTCAGGTGGTGCATAGAACCTATTTCCAAGGGATGAAGTGTCTGTTCCGCATCTGCTTCTTCCCCAAAGACCCTGCAGACCTACTGAGAAGAGACCCCGCTGCATTTGAGTATCTCTATATACAGGTAAAGAACTGGATTAGAGGCGGATTTAAAAGGGGGAGTCATTCAGTCTCATGAGTTGTGGAGCTGTGCCTTCAAGACATAAAAGATGCTTCTTGTGACATTTTGGACAGCAGATATTCTATGTATTATCTTTTAATTACTGATTTATTAGCTGTCCTCAGTAATTCAACTAATCACATGACACTCACAGAGGGTTCCCATTCTTTCAAAGTGTTGTTTACAATTAGCTGTTGTCAAAAGAGCCCAATGCCTCCTCATGTCCTCACAGAGTCGCAACGATGTAATCAAGGAGCGCTACAGCATGGACTGGAAATCTGACATCACGTTACGATTGGCCGCACTACATATCTACATCACTGTGTCCTCTGCAAGGCCCAATCAGAAGATCTCGCTCAAGCACGTGGAGTAAGTTGAATATATAGGAAATTATAAAATTGCATGTAATCCATTTTTACCCTGTTAATAATTCTGGATGTGATAGCAGTTTGGTCCCACAGTCAAGTTTGTTCATTCACTAATACCCAAATGATTAATAATTCATCCCAATAGCATTATAAACTCAAATTACTAAAGGATCATTTTCCCCATGCCGTTATGAGACAAAGAAATCCATTGCTTTGTGAAATTACATCTCTCCCTCAATTTGCTCATTTATTCTTCAAAACCTCAATGTAGCAAGTAATTAGCTTCTGCCATTACAGCCACAGAAGCAGAACAGATTTGCGGTGCTCGTAATAGACTTGAGGTGGCTATGTCAAGGCAGGTGTCGGAGAGGGTGTTAGCCGGGCTGGCCGTGTCCTCCCCTGGGATGAAAAGAAAACCGCTGTTCTGACACCCCCTGTGGATTAACTGCTCCACTGTTGTTTTGTCTTTATTCCACATCTTTTCTCTCGTTTCACAGAAAAGAGTGGGGACTAGAGCCCTTCCTGCCTCTCACGCTGCTTCCAACGGTCAAGGAGAAGAATGTGTGCAAGACCCTGTCGCAGTTGCTGAAGACCTACCAGCATCCACCACCATCTGGCAACAAGGTGCTGCTACAAATTCACACAGACACTGTATAGAGCCTTTTCTGCTTTTTAAATATTTTGTCAGTGCTTTGTGGCTGCTTTTAATTCCATTGTACAAATAAGCTTGGTAAAGATCTGCCATGGCCTTGCTGACTGAGAGTCTTAAAGTTGTTAGAGTGCTTTTTAGATCGAGATTTTAATTCACTGTTTTATGGGCATGTCTCTGTGACAACCAATCCCATCCTCTCAGATGAGTGCTTCATCTTAGCTATAACTGTTGCATAAGAGTTATTAGAAACATATATGACTCAACAGTGCCTCCATGAGGACATAGAGAGCACTGGGCTCTGATTCCTTCTTCAAAGATTACTTCTTCATCATACTGTTGACAGGTCCCTCCTCTCCAAGGGAAGCTGCAGTACATGCGTGTGCTCAACGACCTGCCGCCTTTTGGTGGAATGCTGTTCGACACAGTTGGACTGGTAATGCATTTTTAATCTCTGCACAGGAGTGTGTTGCTTTTCTCATTATTCTCATACCTTTGAAGATGTGCATATAATCACACAATGGCCTTATTATTTTAAGGCAGTGACAGTACATTATGAAGAGAAAAATGTAATCATGATGTTGCATTACAGTGCTCTGACTAAATTATTTGAAAATGTTTTCCACTACAGGATGAGAAACAATCCGCTACAACACTTCTTGTGGGTCCTCGACATGGCATTAGTCATGTGATTGACCTGAAAAACAACCTAACAACAGTTCTGACTGAGTTCAGTAGGGTTGCCAAGATCCAGCTATACCGAGAGAGCCAAGGAGTCGCTCGTGTGGAGGTGACCATCCATGAGGCCAAGGTATTACAAAGCAGTCTTGCATGATGTAGAGCACAGTAACAACTGATACTAATAGGACAGGATTTTGCATGCAATGGCAATCATAAAAATAGTAACTTTATAGTAAGCACTTTTCAACAATATAATCACCAGTTTATTACAAAATGAGCAGGCAATGTCCATTGCCTGTCTTCTAAATAGTCTCCTAATTCCCCTCCCTACCACTCCCTGCAGCCTTTGGTGCTACTCATGGAATGGCCAGATGCCAGTAACTTTGCATGCCTCATTTCTGGATACTACAAACTCTTCGTAGACCCTAAAAGGACCATCTACTTTCGAAACCCTGGTCAGTCTCAGCTGACCAAAGCAGGTATGTTGGAAGTCTTATCTGCCTCTAGTGCTTAATAACAAATATTCTGATTAGGCATGCACAACAAATATTATATTTTATAGTATGAGTTTAGTGTGTTTTCTGTTGCAGTGTACTTCCAGCATTTGCTAAAACTATCATAACATTAAACAATGAATTTGAGGCAGTACTTGGCAATTTTCATAATTTGTTTAGTGTACAAGGATATTGATCTGTTTCTTCATCACTTAAACCATTGCCTGTAACAACCAGACTATCATAGAAATACCATCCCATGGCGCCCTCTGCTGTCTCTCTTCTCATTTCCATCCTGCCTCATTGGAATGAGATACTCATTCTTGTCCCCTGCAAGATAAAACAAAATTATGGAGTTTGACCGTGCACTGAACTTTTGCTGTAATCACAAACATGAACAGATCCTCTGCCATAATTGTCCAACCTTTAGTCCACATGAGAGAAGGATCATCATACCATCACATTCCACCAGAATCTAACCCAACAAACTCAAACAAACTTCAACACGTTCAACATCCATCCTTGAAATAACAAACAATCTCCATGTGACCACCAGCTGTTGCCTCTGCTTTCCCATCTGGATCTTCTCTATTCGCACTAGTTCTTAATACCTCAAACTCTCCACTGCTCTGACAATTCTATCCTCAGATTACAGAAGCTCCTACCATGCCCACCCACGTTCTGGGGCAACCAGCTTGCCAAGTGGAGGGCGGCGAGGGGACGAGAGGGAAAGCTCGCACAGGGAGTCAGGGTCAAGGGCCGTAGCTCCTGCAGAATCTCAGCATCTAGGTCTTTGCCATGTCCACCTTCGAGAGCAACAGCAATTTCAGGACCTCCAAACTCAAGCTGAAGCGGAGCTTGACATCAATGAGAACTTGATATCTCAAGAGCCCCCAGGGCGTCCCCGCACCAAGTCTGACCCTACCCAGCAGAGTACAGAGGAGATAGCTGAGGTTTCAGAGAGCCCACAAGTGGAGAATGCAGCCTTTAGAATCCGAGCGCTAACAGTGGGTCAATCCCAGAAAAATTCACGATACTTCTGTGACTCCTGCAAAGCAAGACATCGAGCAGAAGGTCTATCAACAACAGTGAACGGTGGTGGTACCTCGGGAAAATATTGTTCCAGTGCTTGTGCTTCTAGAGATGGTGGTGCTGTTGACCTCATGGCCTTACCACCCCCAGGTAATGAGGAGGGGGATGAGGAGGAGCCTGACGATGGAGTAGAGAAGCTACAACCTCCGCCACCTGCTATTGCTGCCCCACCACCTGGCTTCAGGGACAACAGTTCAGATGAAGATGACTCCAAGAGAGGGAGGAAGGCTCGAACCAGTGCCAGCCTAGGACTTGTCCCTGAGAAACAAGCAAAAGAAGATGTGCCTGTGACACTGATTGATAACGTGGCCACAAGAACAGTTCGAGATCATGCCCAAGAGCTTGACGATGCTCTGGTGTCAACTTTACAGGCACTAGAGGCTTTGGCAGCTTCTGAGGACTACCCACATCACCACCAACAGCCAACACAGACTGCAGGTCAACAGCCTCAGTCATGCCACGGCCAACATCTCACTCGAAGAATTAACAGTAGTAATCTCACCAATCCAATAAAAATTATTAATTACCACCACACAGTATATTTGCAGTCCAGACTCTTTAGCTATAGAAAAGTGAAATGGTGAAGAGATAACATAACCTCTTGGTAGCAATGCATGTATTAACTGAAAAAACTAAATATTGCCATGGGGAAAACCTACATACATATTTTGTACTTATTTGAAAAGCAGTATTTTTTCTTCAAAGGGTAGAAATATGTCTTTATTTTACATCTGTTAAAGATCTGGACTAATCCTTTTGTCCAAGTGTAAGATAGTGGCATATCTATAAGGAGAGCTCATTATAGAACATATCAGTCTGGATAGAGGCGCAAATTTGATGTTATAGGACTTTGTGGACTAACTGAAATAATTAGAAATTGAAATATTGTTTTAGTAAAAATGAATAGAAAAAAACTTCCTAAGCTGCATATGTCCAGTACAGTAACAGTAAATACGGATATAACAATTTGATATTTTTGTTATATATTTTCCCACAATTCTTAAATATTCTAATAGTGTGTTTTGTTGCCTTCTTTTACAGGGCTGATTGTCTTAGCTGCCATTACACCTGAGTCATCGCTGGACTCAGGCCATGAAACCAACTCCTCTGAATTGACTGATGTTTCTGAGATGGTGTCAGCCATGAAGCAAAACCAGAACCAGGCTTACTTGTTGGCTCATCATATCAACAAGGAAAGTCGCCTCTGTCGCCGTGACTTTCCCCTGGCTATACCTGGCTGCACAGCAAAGACAATTGGGACTGGTGCTTTTTCCGTTGGTCAGATCCGCACAGGCTGTCCACCCAAGCAAGTAATCCTCAGCAAGACTGTTCCCTTTAAAGTCAGTCCCGGTCAAGACTCAGCAATACTCAGTGTTGTGACAGAGCAGAGAGCTCATCAAGAGACAATTCTGGCTGAGCAGAAAGTAGAGCTAAAAGCAAATTCTGATTCCATCAAAGCAAACACTCCTGATACCCCCTCTAGGTCTCCCGAAAAACTTAAAATCTCTGATGCTTCACGAACGCCCCAAATCACTAAGGAAAATAAATCAAATTCTTCTGAGGAGCCACTGAGCCAAAATCTTTCTGAGGGCATGAGGGGAAAGACAACAGAACCTCTTAACGCCGACCCTAGCAACAAAGCCTTACCCATTCTCTTGCCTGTGGACAGAACTGCCTCGACCAAGATTTCCCTCACTAATATGTGCCAAGATGCCGAGACTGCCTCCAGCGAGACCATGAAGCCTTCAAGCTCTACAGAACTTCTGCCAGTTGATGACCTTTTCTGCACGTGCCCGGTGCAACAGGAACCTGGGCCTCAGTTAAGAATAAAAGATCCACAGGTTCAGAAGGTAGTGGTGTTTCAGTCCTCCTCCCCCACAGATGATGAGCGTCTTCGGGCCAAAGGCCTCCAGCTGGCTAATAGCAGAGAAAATGCAGTAAGGGCAGGAGCTGATTCCAATTTGGCAAAGCCCAGCCCCCAAATACAAGCCAAGTGCTCCCCTCGTTTACCAATAAAATCTGAGAGAAAAGAAGTAGTTGAGAGCAAGACTGAGAGTACCCAAGGCAAATCGCATCATGAGTCACAGAAATGTCCAATGAAGTCCTTACCTATTTTAGAAGATCCAACGACACCTAATCCCGCTGTAGAGAAGGTCTCCACTCTCCCCGCTAGAGACTCAAAGAAACAGGGCAGTTTCAAGGGAAAGTCTCAGCGCAGTGCCCCATTCTTGAGCTTCAAGAACCTTCTTTCAGCTACGTTCCCAGCAAGAATGCGAAGAGAAACAGATGAGCGCAGAGCTCAATTGCAAAAGGTCCGTCAGTATGAGCTTGAGTTCTTAGAAGAACTGCTCAAACCCAAGTCATCCCAGGGGGAATTTTTGCCCCAAGGATCCTCACCTGTGCCCTCAGGCACTCCGTGTGCCTGCCAGCTCCGAACCAGCCCAGTCCTCAAAGCACCAGGTATCTCTAGGGAGCAGCGACGTAGCTGTGACTGCAAGAGAATGTGTAGGGGCATGCGACTCCCAGACACACCAGTTGGCTCAACAACAGAGACACAGCACAGAGGCAGAGAGAGAACTCTCTCGAAGACCCCTCCGGCGGTTTCTAAATCCCCTCACAACCAAGGCGCTACGAGGAGACCTCAGACCTTGGAGATCAAGACTACACGGATACGTTCTATCAGCCTTGAGTCAAGAGAGCCAAGGGGGGAGCAGGGGTCCTGTTTGCCCACATGTACCTCGCAGACAGACTGCATGGGAGCACCACAGTATAAGAAGCTCCAGAGGCGATACAGCATCGGAGAGCTTGATAACAGCACTAGCACACCTGTTTATGCTGAGGTGAAGCCAAAGGCAAAGAGTCTAGAGAGGGAAATGGAGAGAGTGAGGGCCACCGGACTAAGGCTTCCCACCCCGGTAGAACCAGTTCACACACAGTCTCATCAGGCCGACGGGAAGGGGAAAAAGGGAGTGTTTTTTATTCAGGGCGAGGAGTTGTTACGTGAAAGTAAAGAGGGAGCTGCTGAAGTGCTGCTGACCTTGCCCAGCGAAGACAGTGATGAAAAAGATAAATGCTGCTCCTTCTGTTTCTGCTATAGGAAGTGTGAGGCAGCAGATGAAAGCAGCGAGAAGGATGAGCTCTCATACTCGATACCCCTTCAGGTTCTTCCAGGCATGGAGTTGGACTCAAGTACTTTCCCTGTAGTAAGCAAAACTCTCCAGGTCCTTAACGCAGAGGACTGCAGTGGAGAGGAAGAGATGGAGGAAGAGGAGGAGCCACAGACACAAGAGATCGACCTGAGAGCCTGTGGAACACTGGAGGGAAGCCTGGCAAGGGTTCAGGCTCTGCAGGGGAAAATCTTCAGTTTGCCTGATGGATTCCTAAATGCCCAGTTGGATGCTAATGAGCTCCTTGCTATCTTGCGTCAGTGTGCTAACAGCCCACAAGCTGAGGGTGAGGCTCGTCTTCAGCCCTCACGGATAGCAGAGTACAAACAGGAGCTGGCGGTACGTTTTAAAGAATTTAGGGCATCTTGTCGGCGGGTGGCGAGTGTTGAGAAAAGCCCAACGAGGATGCTCGCCGTTGTCACAGCCAGCTTTCAAGTGTTGTGCGATCTTACTCAGACCTTCATCAAACTGGTAAGAGGGGTGCGTTCAGAAAACCAAAGGCTGCAGCTGTTGAGAAAAGTTGAAGAAGTAGCTATCAACTACACTTTGCTTTTGCGTGCGGCAGAAGAATCAATGGGACATTCAAGCAGCCTACCGACAAAAACAGTGAGCCCTCAAGTTTCCTCCACCACCAATAACATGAGTTCACTCACTCGACCCATCAAAGTGCTTCCTGCCAAGTAAGAATATTTTTGGTGGGAATGTAATAAAGTTCATTATTTATTATCTACATTTTTTACAGAATGTGTAATAAATCATCCTCAGTGAAGATTGCAATGCAGCTGTTCCATCCCATGTTTACAGGCCCTGAGGTAGCCTTGTGGATCTTCTTTTGAAATATAAAGATACACCAAACTAATGCACAATTGACTAAGAACCCTAAAACAGACTGGGTGGTACAGGGCAATCACCTCATATCAAAATCCACAATAGAATAAATCATTATAGTATAATATTTTCTATGTAATGTAAATTTGAGTTGTGTCTACTTAGCAAATAATATAATTTTTTTTGTGAAGAAAAAAGGTGACTAATATATTTGAAACGTATTTAATTAAGAGAACTATAAAGATAATTATATAATAAAATAATCAGAATTAAATGTATGCTCGGGACAAAAACCTTTCAGAAATTTTGTCAAGTAGCGACTTCTGTAAATTGCATAGTTGAAGCGTTGGTTGGTTAGATGGTGATGTGTATGTTTATTGAATTTTCTAACTGTTGTAATGCAAAATGGAGAATTTCTGTTGGCTATGTCTGGTGTACTGATCCAAGAATCAAAATGTAAGTGGCAGTGTTGAACAATGAAAACCGCTGAAAGCCAAGTAAGACATACTAAAAATACTGACAGACCCATTCTCACATTATAACCGTGAGGTATGAAACACACCTGCACACGGCAGACAATGTAGCAGAGACCCAAGTCACAGTCTTATCCTCTGTACAGTAACGAGCTGTAAGAAGGAATACCCACATTGTACTTAATGCACATAGTATATTTCACACTATCCCCGATATATATCTCACTCGCATATCACTGGTTGTGATTCATAGTTTTAAATATATCCATCCAACTGCAAGCGAGTTAGTTTATCATTAGAATTTTGCACAGCTTCTGAATTAGCTCTGAAGTTAAAATGTATCTTTTAATGTTTAAATCAATGTTTTCTAATTCACTCTGCTGCTGAAAACCTCCACATCACCACTTTTACAATTCTTCTCCTCAAGGCTAAGCTTACACATTTGAAAGGATCTGTTGTTTTAATTCAGGTTTTCCAACACAGTATAAAATTGCTTTCTATGTGCTGTTATACATTGTGCAATCTAGCAAATATATAAGAAACACACACAAAGTAGTTTTCTATGTATTTTAATAAAACTAACACATCTGTTTCCTGTCTGAAATCTTCTTTGTGTCTCACCCTATTGTCCTTGGAAATAAATCGCCGAGGCCCTATAACTGTACTGACCTAACATGTATACTGGACACACTGTTGAAAGAAAGTGATGTGAAACCAAATCAACAGTGACGACAAAGCTGTCAAAATACTACAGGCCAGATATCAAACTGTATTGTTCGTAGAAAATAAAATAAAATTACAAAAAACAATACCAGATTACACATTTACAGTTCCTAAACACTCGTATCCATCCATATATTGTCCAACTCCCCAATAAACAGTACATTCCTTCATCAAGGCATTCAGTTATTGTGAGACTAATAGTGTCAAATTGTAGTAGAATTCCTTATTGTGAACGTCCTGCAACTTCAAACAAACTTGCTGGTAATAATACAGAAGTGCTGATTTAAGTTAATCTACATTTGTATATTTGAGCATTAGTTATTGGTTTCAAAATATCCCACTCTGGGACTGCACAACTGAGAATCATCTGTTTAGTTGATATTCAATATAATGTGAATGCCAGCTTTGTTGCACAGCCTTTCTTGGTTTCAGAACATATTTGTGGTGTTCACAATCACTGTCTTTTGATGTTTTCTTTATTTGCTGTTGTTGATGTGGCATTTTCCATAATCATATGCAGTCTTTTCTCTTTCACTGTACTGCATGTTTTCCCGTATGTATTAGACAGGACAGGGGCAGACACTTTGGACACTGAAGATGATGACAATGTACAGATAATTTTCCAGTTGTATTGTGGACAGGCAAAAATGAAAGGCTATGGTGATAATATGTAAATATTTTCCAAATTCTATTCTGAACTGGTGGATATGTATTATTCGACACTGTAAATGTAAATAATCAGATAAAATATTTGAAAGAATAAGAGAACTTTTAACAAGATTTATCCAAACTTCACAATTTTGTAAAAAGAGAAAAGATAAAACATGTCTGTAATGAAATCATTTATAGTAGTAATGTAACATAGAGACTAATAGCAAAACATATATTTTGATGAGTATATTATGAGTATAAAGCATGGGACACGTTTATTTTTATAAACAAGCATATCAGACAATGTTCTCTCATCAGCACTTGCACATTTAAACTTTATGGGGGAAAAAAAACATTTCTGTGGTTGTCATTGTTCAGTTGCTTTGCTAAACTGTGTGGATCTGTCTGTGTTCATTCACACGATGAGCCCGCCATGGCTTACTCCATTGTTCTTTGGGTTTCTTTTTTTATGTGCACCGATTCATTCTTATTTTGTTGTCAAAAATCTTGTCGTCACTGTGGTCTTCTGTCTGTGTAAAAAGTTAACTCATGTTTTAAGAGCAATAAAGTATATCATATAAACTCAGAGAATTTGGAAATGGCATTGCATGCGGTAAACAGTCAAAAGGGGGTTTGTATCACACTGTATTGAAATGGTTGTTCTATCAATTAGGGCCTGCACCCGGAGACAGGGAGGGACCTCTTATAATCCAAGCTTTATTTTAGAAGCCCAAATGAATTCAGTGGTTATAAATTAATGAAGCTTGGGCAAATTATCAAACTATGTAAATTATAAAGTATCTTATCGTTTACACGGAATTGAATATTTACAGAGGCTACAAGAGGGGCCCTATGCTTCGTGATGTCCCCCTCTCTCTAAACCATTAAAATAGGAAGCTCTCTTTTAAAAGGCCTCTGGATAAGATCCCAGCAAGTTTGTGTTTTGTTGAACAGATCCAAAGGGGGCTCGAATTAATATGTAACCAGATTTGCCTTAGATGTTAGTGAGGAGGCAAGAAACTTGTGATTTTTCCATTGATGAACTGCAAATTGTTCCCATGACAATGTACTAGTCTGAAAATATAGTTTGTTGTCAAGGGATGCTTCGTAAGTCAGGAAACACATCTGACAAACTTGATTTTTGATGTTGGTCTCAGGATGGCACATGGCAAAAAGTGCTCACTGCCCCCTTAAAAAAAAAGTGGGTGAAATGCGAAGGTGGAACATCTCATTTTAAAAAAGGCTCCTAGGGTAATCAGGTAAACCCATCAGAGAATACACCTTTTAGCCCTTTGCATAAAAAAATCTTGGATCAATTTCAGATAAAACTTGATCAGCCATTTCAACATTTTATTGACTAAAATCAGATTGTGCCTTTTTAGATATAAGCTATGATCGATTCAGAGACAACTAAGGAGACATCAAAGCCAACAGTTGCCTTGCGCTGGTCAAAGACATAACACCAGTAATGGCCAGATGGTCCTTGACAGTAAGTGCTATTATGTCAGACTGCATCACCACCCCACTCAATGAATTCTAAGCAACATCATGATCTTAACTGAACCAGGTAAGTTCCTCAAGGTGACCACAACCGGTTCTACAAACATAAGCAAAAAAAACACAGATGTTTTTCTTAAATGTTCTAGTTCATCAAGTATTCGTTTTATTGTTAGGCTATATCATGGAGTAAGACAGAGAATGACTAGAGTATTGTCACATGCCTCACTAATCTCTATTGTTCCATACAATCCATTATTTCCTCAAAGTGTCAAAATGTGTGGGTTGATCAGACATAACATGTTGGGGATTTCTGAGAGGGACTCGAATAACTGTGGTGACAAAAATGGAAGAAAAATATGTCTTGTGAAGTCACAGAGATGCAAATTTGGATTTCCAGGAAAGTGGATTAGAAATTTCCCACTTCATATGATCCATTTTTACATGACGCAAGGTAATATTGCATCGTAAAATAAGTCGCAAAAGTCTTTTGGACATAAATACTGTAAGGAATATGGGCTTTGAGATGCATGCCTAAGATAGTACCTATTACTTAGCGGAGGGAGTTGTGTCACAATAGTTTAGAACCAGGAATCTATAATTTACTGAATAACGAGAAGTTGTTTTGTGAAATAAGTATGAGGACTGACAAAACTAAAGGTTCAGGTCGTGCCTTGAGATTAGTTAAAGTTATAAATAAGAAATAGTATGATCCTCCCCTGCTCTAAACACAGGTGTGGCTAATTATCACATTATGCGCAATTAGCTGCGATATGCGGCGGGAAAAATGGCGCCAACAACAGACTATTCATGATTTTTACCGCGCTAATAGCAAAATATACCAAAGATATGTAGCAAAACTGACTGTAACAGTGTATTATTTACCTTCACTGCCCTATTTTGCTTTAAATTGATGATATTCGCCAGTGTAAACCGTCTGTACTCACAGCAGCGCCCCCCTCCTCCTCCTCTCTGCTCCCAAAGCTCTCAAACCTTCCCGCCAACGCCGCCGCCGCCGCGCTCCGGAATGACGTCATCGCGAACGGACGTAATCGCAAGCGTGCGCGCCGCTCGCAGAGGAAGCGCCGCACACGCGTGATGTGTGGGACATAATGGTGGATAGGTAGGGAGCAACACTCTTAGCTCCAAGCCAAGAGTCGCCAACAGTCAACTGTCGGATCGATTTCGCAGCAGCAGCCGCCGCCGCCGCATCATCATCATCATCATCACCGGACTTCGCGACGCTTCCGCCTCGACAGCAGCTCTCTGAGCGACGCCCTGGACCGCAACAAAATGCCGAACATCAAGATATTCAGCGGCAGCTCCCACCCGGACCTGTCTCAGAAAATCGCAGACCGCCTGGGTCTGGAGCTGGGGAAGGTTGTGACCAAGAAATTCAGCAACCAGGAGACGTGGTGAGTTGCCCTGGATGCGCATTTTTGGGGTGTAGAATCGTGCGCTGCGCAGAGGTGATAAGCCCAGCAGCCCGCATGCATTACAGTAGAAACGTAGTGTCACGCTGAAGCTGCCGCGCGGTGGTGAGTGGAACTTGTAGTCCACGCATGGCTGAGGAGAAGTCATGCTAACAGGCTCAACAACAACGTTTAAGGGGTGTTTAGTCACGCCAGACAACCTTGTCCCCACATCACACATACACAGACACACACACACATGGCAGCCTTTTGTTTACT